>JASTWR010001321.1:0-27500 GCA_030770355.1 Harpagoxenus sublaevis
ACGATCTTGTTGAGTTGTCGCTGTCGTTTGGTGTAAACTCGGCGATTGAACGAAGCATCTTACGGCGAAGTTATAGTGCCATTGATTGTGATGAATTTCACGAACACCTTCAGTCTGTCGTCGAGAGCACTGATTTCCTGGCGTCCATTCGAGCGATTATTGACGGTGATCATGTCAGGCTGGATGGCCGGACTGACGTCGCCGGTGTCGATGGGCTTAGTGCGGTGCTGTCCGATGCCTTGCTTGGAAACACTTGATGAGTTTGCTCCTGAGCGCGGTATTTGTGGTCAGGAGGCCCCCTGTGCGATGGCTTACGGCCGAGCTTAAGACCAGGCTTCGTACTCGTGATCGGCTATATAAGCAGGCAAAACGTTCTAACAGCTTACTTGGTTATGCCACCTACTGACTTTTCGTAACCGGCTTAATTCTGATATAAAGCGTGCCAAGAGTGAGTTTCAATTTGACTCTCTCAAAAATATCATGGATCCTGCTAAGCTTTGGAGAGAACTGGCTCGTTTAGGCCTTGTAAAATCTACCTTGGTTTCTCCTCTACGGTTTTTTCAGCCTGATCTATTAAATTCATATTATGTTTCAGTCTCTAACGCTCATTTGCCTTGCTCATATGCTGACTTTATTTCCGCCACTGCTCCGGTTATTCGTCCGTCTCAGCGTCCAGAGTTTGTTTTCTCCGCCATAACACCTGGCATGATTTTTAAGCTTATTTCTGTGGAACCACTTTACTCTTATGCGTCTGGCTCGGATGGAATTCCGCTTTACATTTTGCGTATTGCTTGGCCTACGATTTCGTCGTATTTTGTTGCTTTATTCAACCGCTCATTAGAAACATCTGTATTTCCATCTCAGTGGAAGCGAGCGCTTATCCGCCCTCTCTCGAAGATTCGGATCCCTCTCTCCCCGTCCGACACGAGACCGATAGCCAATCTGCCTGAACTTTCTAAGTTACTTGAGAAGATCGTCGCCTCACAAATTACTGACTACTTAACTGAATACGATGTCCTTAATCCTAGACAGTCCGCTTATCGACAGGGTCACAATACTCAGTCTGCACTTTTACGTGTTTGCGATGATATTAAAGAGGGGATTGATAATAGACTTATCACAATCATGATCCTCTTTGATTTTAGTAAGGCATTTGACACGGTTCCACATCTGCGCTTGCTCATCAAGCTTAAGGAGATTGGTTTCTCGGACGCTGTCCTTGCTTGGATATTCTCGTACTTAACTGGCCGTTCTCAGGCCGTTGTTGATGATGCAGGTAATCTCTCTGATTGGCTATCCACGTCCTCCGGTGTCCCTCAGGGCTCTGTGCTTGGCCCACTTTTATTCTCTTTATTCGTCAACGACATTAGTCGCGTGGTGTCGTATGCACATCATATGATGTTTGCTGATGACATTCAAATTTATCTCTCATGCTCACCGGCCGACATTCGTTATGGTTTAGATTTAATTTCTAGGGATGCGAATGCTATTTTTGATTATGCCGAGTCTAACGGTCTAAAACTTAATCCTGCCAAATCCAAGGTGCTTATTTATGGCAGTCAAGCATATGTTAAGGACATTGATTGTAGTCTTTTACCGCCCATTATTGTAAAACCAAGTCCCTCTTCCTTTTGTGAGTGAAGTGAGAAACTTGGGTGTCGTATTTACGTCTACTCTTTCTTGGAGGAAACACGTTATGAATGTCTCGCAAAGGGTCCATTATGCACTGCATAAGCTAAAATTCAACAGAAATTCGCTTTCCACCGATTTGAGAACTAAATTAGTGATGACCTTGATCATGCCTCATATAGATTATTGTTGTCTTGTATACCACGGCTTAAGTAGTGAGTTGAACACCAGACTGCAGAGACTAGTAAACTGCTGTATTAGATTTATTTTCGATCTAAGGCGAGATGAGCATATTACGCCATATAGACGTCGATTGGGATGGCTTTCGGTGGAAAACAGAAGGTTATATTTTCTTGGCTGTCAGATGTATCGCATCCTTTTTCTACACTCTCCATCATACCTGAGCGAGCTCTTCACCCTTCTAGACCCATCTCTAAGAAGATCTGATCGCCTTGTTACCTCATCACAATCATTTCATATTCCGTCTTGCAGAACTACTATGTACATGCACTCCTTTCGCCTTTCTTCAATACGTTTTTGGCATACTCTTCCTAGCAGTATAACATCAGCAGCTACTCTTGCATCCTTTAAAGACCTTCTCCGCTTGTTCTTACTTGCATCTGAATCTAATTGATACTCTTAGCTATCTTGTGTGATTCTTATTGTGCAATGTTACCGTCGTCTAGTCAGACTTCTAGTCTGCTACGTTATATGTATATTACTTAGTTTAAGTTTAAGTTAACCTGCGCATATTAATAAGTTTCCTTGCTTTAGTTTAGGTCGGTTGCGGATTATTGCTTAGTTCTTGAGCTTCATTGTTCTTGCTTTTTCTTCAGTGTATTTATTAGTTTTAAGTTTAACATTAGTATGCAACATATATGTAACTTTTCTTTCTTTCTACTACTCGGCTACTATTATGTTACATTCTATGTCTCTTACTATATGTATTTTTGCCCTTTAGCCTTGGCTTGGGCATAATAAATTTAATCAATCAATCAATCAATCTCTCTCTCTCTCTCTCTCTCTCTCTCTCTCGGACTCGAGTTATATCCAGGCAGTTATCTTTTAAGCACGTATGGTGCACGAACGGTATGATTTTTGTCCGCAAGGCACATGGTCAGTCTCCCATATTGATTACTTCTGAGGCTGATTTAACGGGGCTTCAATGACCCTAGGCTGATGCTGGCTGTGTTCCTTCTGTTTCTGTGACCCGGCTTAACTTATATATTTCCCAAGATCTTGTAGACTCAGACATTTGTGATGGCACATGCATGCCGCTCTTATTCACCACTATAACGCGATAATCGCCTTAGGTTTAATGAAAGTTCCACATACGCACATGCGAGTCACTCTTTTTCACCACGACAAAATATTTAATTATTTATAAGCTTTTTCACTTTATGTTCAACATTACAATCGTTTTATGCTCAAGTCTATATTAGTCTAGTTACGTGGTTATACTTGTCCTTTATTTGAGAGAGCATAATAACTGGATTTCGTTAACTCATAATTCTTCTGCAGTATTTCAGATAATTTCACTTTTCAACGAAATTCTTAGCTTTACATTCTTAGCTGTATATTTCGCTACTTATTTACTACAAGTGTATTTTCAACGATATTCTTAGCTTTACATTCTTAGCTGTATATTTCGCTACTTATTTACTACAAATGTATTTTCAACGAAATTCTTAGCTTTATATTCTTCTTTCTATTTTCAACGATATTCTTAGCTTTACATTCTTAGCTGTATATTTCGCTACTTATTTACTACAAATGTATTTTCAACGAAATTCTTAGCTTTATATTCTTAGCTGTATATTTCACTACTTATTTACCATAAGTGTATTTCTTTGTTTTTATCTGCTTTTATTGTACCTTTGCCCTTTAGCTTTTGCTTGGGCATAATAAACCTAACAATCAATCAATCAATCTCTCTCTCTCTCTCTCTCTCTCTCTCTCTCTCTCTCTCTCTCTCTCTCTCTCTCTCTCTCTCTCTCTCTCTCTCTCTCTCCTCTCTCTCTCTCCTCTCCCTCTCTCTCTCTCTCCTCTCCTCTCTCTCTCTCCCTCTCCCTTCTCTCCCTCTCCCTCTCCCTCTCCCTCTCCCTTCCCCATCCCCCATCCCCCTCCTCCTCCCCCTCCCCCTCTCCCTCTCCTCCCCCCTCCCCCTCCCCCTCCCCTACCCCCTCTCTGTCTCCGGCTTTCCTTCTTCTCTGATTGACACATCGATGAACCTTGTTACCAGCGTTTTTCGTGCGCTTAATATATCTCAGCTGGCTTCGGACGTTCTTGAGACTCGTGACGTGGGGGGCGGTGGTGTGTCTGCGGTGCGCGGTGTTGCGTCTGGCTCAGTTTCGGCCCCAGATCTTCGAGCCGTCACCGGGGGCGGAGTGCGATCGATTATTGTAGCGCTTAAGTCACGTGAAATTCGCGACCACATTCTCACCGTTATGCGCCGGAAACGTCGACTCACTGTCAGCGAGGTTTTCACGACGGATGTCCCCGGGCATATTTACGTCAATGAGCTCCTGCCTTCTGATGTGTACAAATTGTTGCGCCGGACTTGGGTTGAAGCCAAGCGACAATCTTATAAGCATGCATGGTGCAGGGACGGCCAGATTTTTGTCCGTAAGGACCTTGGTCAGTCTTCAATTCTGATCACTACTGAGGCCGATTTGGCGGGGCTTGAGTGACTTGCGGTCGATGCTGGCCGTGTTCAGTCTGCTTCGCGCGACTGTCTTGCGATCGCTCACTTCAACGCTAGCTCCCTTCCTGCTCATCTTGAGTCAATTCAGGCCTTTTTATCGTTTAATTTTTTTCACATTATTTCAATTTCTGAGACCTGGCTTCACTCACATATTTCCGATGATCTAGTGCGTATCCCTGGCTATTATTTGTTGCGTGTGGACAGAGAGGGCAGGGAGGGAGGTGGTGTTGCCTGTTACGTGCATGAGTCATTGCGTGCGCGCGTTCTGGCGTCGTCGCCTTCTGCTTTTTCGAATGCACCCGAATACCTAATTCTCGACATCCGTTATGGCACGTGTGAGCCTCTCCTATTCACCACCATGTACCGCAGACCCAAGGGCAAAAATTTCAGTGACTACATCGACGTGCTTACTACATTTATACATAATTATAAGAACATTATTATTACTGGTGACTTGAATAGTAACCTCCTCGTATCATCATATGAATCTAATCACCTTAGAGGCATTGTCTCACAGTTGTCGCTTAATATTGTCGAATCGCGGTCAACTTTTCACACCAGCTCCTCGGACTCATGGTTGGACGTTTTCATAGTTGACAACTTGGACAAAGTCTTATCTTTTCGAAAGTCTGACGCTCCTTTTATTAATGGTCACGATCTCATCGAGTTATCCTATTCATTTAAGGTTCCGTCCTTCACTAATCGCACCTTAGTTCGACGCTGCTACAAGAGATTTGACGAGGAAGCGTTCGTTCAGACTCTTACTTCCAAGCTCTCGTCATCTTTCCCGTCTGATTTTGGTCCGACGAGCCCGGGCGAGTCGGACATTGATAACATCTTGAGCACTATTACCAATGATTTTACTGCTAGCCTTGATCTGCATGCCCTTGTTCACTCTTTTCGAGTGACTCGTCCGTCAGCGCCTTGGCTTACCGATGACCTCTCTGGCCGAATTCGGCATCGTAACGGTCTTTTCAATGCTGCGCGCAGATCAGGCAGCATTCTCGACTTTCACATATACAGGCTTTATAGGAATCGTCTCACCCTTGATTTAAGGGGAGCCAGAGAGAAGTTCTATATGAATAGATTGAGCACAGCTTCTGATCCGTCCAAGATTTGGCGTGAACTCGCCAATCTTGGTTTAGTCGAATCGCCTCTTTCCTCACCTCTTGTCTTTTTTTCACGTGATCTCTTGAATGCCCATTATTCCTCGGTCTCAAATTGTTATCCTTCCTGTTCACAATCTCAATTCTCCAATATCATTTTATCCACTATGCCTGATGAACCACATTTCAGTTTCACCGAGATATCTCACGATAACCTTCGCTCCTTGATGGTTTCTTCACCTTCTGTTTCCTTCGCCTCAGGTTACGATCAACTACCTCTGTTTGCTATTGCCTTGGCCTTTTCTCATATTTGTAACCTTTTGATCTCTTTTTTCAACTGCTGTCTCAATCTGGGTTATTTCCCATCTCTCTGGAAACGCGCTTTAGTGCGTCCTCTCTCTAAAGTTAGATCACCTACCTCTCCCTCTGAAACGAGACCTATTGCCAACTTGTGTGAACTTTCCAAGCTGTTTGAGAGAATCCTTCACCGCCAAATCGTTGACTTCATCAATTTGCACCATATTCTCGACGACCGTCAATCTGGTTATCGTAAGGGTTACTCTACTCAGTCTGCCCTTCTTAGACTATCTCACGATATTAAGAGTGGCGTTGACGCAGGTGAGGTATTGATCCTTGTCCTCTTTGACTTCAGCAAGGCTTTCGACACCGTCTCTCATCCCTTGCTTCTGTCTAAACTGAGGAAACTAGGGTTTTCTGATCTTGCCCTCAAATTAATTTTTTCATACCTCACTGGTCGCTCTCAGGCGGTCGTTGATCTAGCTGGAGGATTCTCCGATTGGCTTTCCATCACCTCTGGTGTGCCTCAGGGATCAGTTTTGGGACCGCTCCTCTTTTCCCTGTTCATTAATGACATTGGTGCGTCTCTTAGATTTACCCAACGCTTGATTTTCGCTGATGACACTCAGATTTACCGCAGGTGTCTCTTCGGTCAGTTGAGGGTTGCTTTGCGGTTGGTGGCCCATGATGTCGGAGTCATCTCTGAATATGCGACCACAAATGGATTGTCTCTCAATCTTAAGAAATCCAAAGTATTAATATTCGGTAGCAAGCGTTACGTGGACCAAATAGATCTTCACGATTTACCTCTTATCTCTGTTAGTGGTACCTCGATTCCGTTTGTCTCTCAGGCTCGGAATCTAGGTGTCATTATGAGCTCTGATCTATCTTGGAACAGCCACGTCGCTCACATTTCCAAGCGGGTACACTTCACGCTGCACAAGCTTAAGTTTCATAAAAACTCCTTATCATTGCAATTGCGTGTAAAACTCGTGTCTGCATTGATTTGGCCTCTGTTAGACTACTGCTCTCTTGTTTACAACGATGTTACTGATGAGCTTAACACTAAACTGCAGAGGCTTATCAATTGTACGATCCGGTTTATCTTTAATCTGAGACGAGACGAACATATCACTTCTTACCGTCACCGATTAGGGTGGCTGTCTGTTAGAAATCGACGTCTCTATTTCCTTGGCATCGAAATGTTTAAGATATATCATGGTATGTCTCCTGGCTACCTCTCGGAGATCTTTGTCAGAGCCGATCTCTCGATTAGACAATCGTCACGGCTGGCACTTCCTCGTACTTTCCAAATTCCCATTCACAGAACCGAGACTTACTACCAGTCCTTTCACCTAGCGGGTATTTACTTATGGAATTCGCTTCCTACTGAGGTAGTGTCATCTTCGTCTCTAAATGAATTTAAGCAAAAGCTCAATGGCTATCTATTTACACTTGAGCTTGGTTCTGGTTGAGGTTCTACCTTGTGCCTTGTGCCTATCTAATGTTTATCTACGATGTAGCGTTGTGCGTGATAGGTGTAAGTATATTTAGTCTAAGCTTTTCTAGTCTCTGTACATAAATCGTTGCTATTCAACGTCCTAACTACTTTTAAGTATCAATGTTATTTCTGTGATTTTTCTTTTGTTGTTGGGAGAGAGCACGACTGAATTCTGTTGATTTTTATTTTTTTAGTATTATTTCAGTTATTTATACTGTCAACGAAATTTTGTTCTGAAGCGTTTGCTGAAGTAAAATAATATTATTACTTTTTGCAATTTAGTCATTGCTATCTTCATAGTTTCCGCTTCTGCTCACTGCTTTATCATAATTATCTCATCTGTTCTATATCTTTTTAGTTCCTACGTATTCAAAATTTTTGTTTTTATTTTACTCTATGTATATCTATGTATTTTTCATCATTTGCCTAAAGTCTTGACTATGGCATAATAAACAAACTCACTCTCTCTCTCTCTCTCTCTCTCTCTCTCTCTCTCTCTCTCTCTCTCTCTGTCTGTCTGTCTGGTGAGTACCGCGTGCTGATCTGTTTTCCTGCTCTGGCTTTCAGTGATCTTTGTCTCTGCCGTAAATTGCCTTCGGGCTATTTTGTTGCAGGTTCAAGCAGGTCTTTCGTTGCTTGTCAGGATAGATATATTATCTTTCCTTTCTTGCGACTGCTGTTCCGGCAATCTCGGAGTAAAAATTTGCTTCTGATCCTAACCTCACTTTTGCTTCATCGGATCTTGATTGTTGTGGACTCTTGCTGCGCATACTCCCGCTTTTCTCTTCTCTGCACGCTGCTATCTCTCACACCCATAGACTTATATAGATAGACCGGCCCCTGCCGTGAGAGCACGCGTCGGAAGATGTACGGTGCAGACATAGCCGTGGGGGGTCTCTTCTCTCTGTCTTCTGATCGCTTGGTGGGGATAGAAGTCTAGAGTAGGGACTAGTAGGGAATAGATGGGCTAGACGTCTATCCCCACCAAGCGATCAGAAGACAGAGAGAAGAGACCCCCCACGGCTATGTCTGCACCGTACATCTTCCGACGCGTGCTCTCACGGCAGGGGGCCGGTCTATCTATATAAGTCTATGCTCACACCTGATTTGCGCATAAGTTACCATCCGATTCATGCATGTGGTGACATCTGTGGGTTTCGAGACGGGCTACCATCTGTTACCCATCGGACCGCTGTACTACTGTTCTGGTTCAGCTCTTTGCTGCGGTCAACGGATTGCTTATGGAGCGTGTGTGCAATAAATGCACTATGTGTAGAAAGACGATTGCGACTGCTTCGGTTGAATGTGAGTGTAAGAAGATTTTTCATCGTGATTGTGTCAAGCCATACTCCACGACCAAATACGCGGACCATTGTTGTAAGGCGTTGGCCGCTTCATTGTCTCCAACACCGGCTGTGGAAATTGTTAAACCGTCTTTAGATTCTGCTGACATGGCCACTCCTGCGATCACTATTACTCAACCGCAACCGCAATCTCAAATGAGCTTTTACGTCAATTGATTGAGCAGTTAAAGACGTCGGATAAAAGATTTTCTGACTTTGTTGATACCCAGCAGCGTACAAACAGTGAACTTTCTGCTTCAGTTAAAGCTCAGCAGCAAACAAATAGTGAACTTTCTGCGTTAGTTGAAGCTCAACTGCGGACTAATAGCGAACTTTCCGCTTTTGTCGAAACTCAGCATCGAATTAATAGCGAGCTCAACGTTAAACTTGATCAGTTGACTTCTATTGCGAACGATGTTGATTGTAATAATCAACGTATTACTAGCTTAGAGCAAAAGTGTGTTACTCTTGCGAATAAGGTTCGTGATTCGGGTCGTGATCGGCGAAGTTCTCTTTCGGTCCCGCGGTCTCTGACTGAGAGGACTGAAAATATGCTTATTATTTCGGGTGTACCAGCTCAAATGTCTATTTCCCCCCTGGAGTGCGTTCGCAATGTATTTTCGACCCTTGGTGCCCTGATTTGTCCTGTCATATTCTTGACGTCAGGGCTGTTGCTCGCAAGCCTTCACCAGTAGCGTCTCATGACCGACCCTTGTCGGTCTCTTCCTCTAACTCATATATTGTCACCCTAGCCTCAGGTGCGGTTCGCGATACTATTATTTCGAAAAAGCGAGAGCGTCGCGTGCTCAAGCAGGGTGAGATTTGCGACGGTGGTTCTGGTCGAAGCGTGTATGTTAATGAGTTTCTCCCTAAAGATAGATATGAACTGCTTCAGCAAACTAAACGTATTGCTAAAGAAAAATCTTACATGCATGTCTGGGTGAGGGGAGGTCGCATTCGTGTCAGGCACTCGGATGGTAAGCCTGTGATTCGAATCAATTCTAGCGCCGATCTCGATAAGCTCGTTTGACATGCACGATCCGACCAGTCATTGTCCGACATGTCTTCGACTTTAGTTACACATTGTGAATCCGTCTCGTCTACTCAATTTTGCGTAGCTCAGTTTAATGCTAATTCCCTTCAGGGGCATATTGACTTAATTAGAATACGTTTTGCTGCCAACTTATATCACGTCATTTCGGTATCCGAAACATGGTTACATTCTGATGTTTCTGATGCTCTGGTCGCTTTAGATGGCTATTTTCTAATTCGTAATGATCGAGTGGGTAGACGAGGCGGAGGAGTTGCCTGCTTTGTTCACGATTCATTGAAGGTCGAAGTTATTGCCTCTTCTGCGGGAGTTGACATCAACTCTCCGGAATATCTAATTATCGCAATCCGCTTACCTAACAATGCGTCAGTATTATTTGCGTCAGTGTACAGAAGACCTAAGGGTCTCCTTTTACATGAATTCGTTGAAACACTTATGAGTGTTTCACATCTTTATAAAAACATAATCATAGGTGGAGACCTTAACTGCGACCTTCTTTCGACTAATTTTGAAGCGAATTATCTACGTGAGCTTATGTCAGGCTTATCATTGCATATTGTGCGCTCTGATGCTACACATCACACAGCTACTTCCGACTCGTGGCTGGATATTTTTGCGGTGGACAACGGTGATAAGGTCCTGACGTTTGTTAAATCGGAGTGCCCGTTTATAGCGGGTCACGATCTCATCGAATTGTCGCTGTCACTTGGTGTGAACGTAGCGATTGAGCGTAGCATCCGAAGGCGTAGTTACAGAACCATTGATGCTGATGAGTTTCGAGATCATCTTCAGTCCATCATGGAGAGTACTGATTCTCTTGCGTGCATTCGGGCAATCACTGATGGTAGTTGTGTCGGACTTGATGACCAGACTAATGTTCCTGGAGTTGATAGGCTTTGTGCGGTGTTGTCTGACACTTTACTTAATTCGCTGGATGTGTTTGCTCCTGAGCGTGTATTCGCTATCAAGAAGCCCCCTGCGCAGTGGCTTACGGTCAAACTTAAAACCCAGCTTCGTACTCGGAATCAGCTATATAAGCAAGCAAAACGTTCCGATAGTTTACTTGGTTATGCCACCTACAGACTTTTTCGTAACCGGCTTAATATCGATATAAGGCATGCCAAGAGTGAGTTTCAATTCAATTCTCTCAAAAATATCATAGGTCCTGCTAAACTTTGGAGAGAACTCGCTCGGTTGGGTCTTGTAAAATCATCCTTGGCTTCTCCTCTACGCTTTTTTATGCCTGATCAATTAAATTCATTTTATGTTTCGGTTTCTAACGCTCAGTTGCCTTGTTTATATGCTGACTTTATTTCCGCCATTGCTTGGGTTACTTGTCCATCTTACCGCCCAGAATTTGTTTTCTCTGCCATAACACCGTGCATGATTTTTAAACTCATTTCTGGAGGACCGCTTTATTCGTATGCGTCGGGTTCTGATGGAATTCCGCTTTATATTTTGCGTATTGCATGGCCTATGATTTCATTTTCTCTTACTGCTTTATTCAACCGCTCATTGGAGACTTCTTCATTTCCGTCTCAGTGGAAGCGGGCGCTCATCCACCCTCTTTCAAAAATTCGCATTCCATCATCCCCGTCGGATACGAGACCGATTGCCAATCTGCCTGAACTTTCTAAAATTCTCGAGAGGATTGTTGCCTCACAAATCACTGACTACTTGATTGAGCATAATCTCTTAAATCCGAGATAGTCTGCGTATCGACCGTGTCATAATACTCAGTCAGCACTACTACGTATTTGTGACGATATCAAAGAGGGGATTGACAACAGACTTGTCACAATCATGATCCTCTTTGATTTCAGTAAAGCATTCGATACTGTTCCACATCTTCGTCTACTCTTGAAGCTTAAGAAAATCGGTTTCTCTGATGCCGTTCTTACATGGATTTTCTCATATTTGACTGGTCGCTCTCAGGCTGTGGTTGATAACAGTGGTAAACTTTCTGATTGGTTGTCTACATCATCCGGCGTCCCTCAGGGCTCCGTGCTTGGCCTGCTCTTATTCTCCCTCTTTATCAATAACATTGGTGGTATCTTGCTGCATGCATTTCATATGATGTTTGCTGATGACATTCAGATTTATCTATCATGCTCACCGGCTGACATTCTTCGTGGATTGGAGTTGATTTCTAGAGATGCCTACGCTATTTTCGACTACGCTGAGTCTAATGGTCTCAAATTAAATCCTGTCAAATCAAAGGTGCTCATTTTTGGTAGTCAAGCTTATGTTAGGCAAATTGATTTTAGTCTTCTACCGCCTATTATTGTAAACCATATACCTCTTCCTTTTGTGAGTGAAGTGAGGAATTTGGGTGTCGTTTTCACGTCTACTCTTTCTTGGAGGAAACACATTTTGCATGTCTCGCAAAAAGTCCATTATGCGCTGTACAAACTTAAATTCAATAAAAATTCTCTTTCAACTGAACTTAGAACCAAATTAGTTACAGCATTAATTATACCGCACATCGACTATTGCTGTCTTGTCTATCATGGCTTGAGCAATGAGTTAAATACTAAATTGCAGAGACTTGCAAATTGCTGTATTCGCTTCATTTTTAATCTTAGACGTGATGATCATATTACGCCTTACAGACGACGTCTGGGCTGGCTCTCAGTTGAAAATAGAAGACTTTATTTTCTTGGTTGTCAGATGTATCGCATCCTGTTCTTACAGTCTCCATCTTACTTGAGTGAGCTTTTCACTCTTCCTGACCCATCACTAAGGAGATCTGATCGTCTTGGTGCCTCATCACTTACTTTTCACATTCCGACTTGCAGAACTGCCATGTATATGCACTCCTTTCGTCTTTCTTCAATTCGTTTTTGGCATTCTCTTCCTACTAACATTACATCTGCATCTTCTATTGCATCTTTCAAAAACCTTCTCCATTTATTTTTGTTTGCTTCCGAATCTGGCTGACTCTCGGCCTTCCTTGTTGATTATATTGTGCATTTCACATTGTCTAGCCGGGTATCTAGTTTTTGCATTATATATATATAAACCTAGTTTAAGTTGTGTTATATTATATCTATTTAGGTCTTAAGCATTACATTTTTTTTTCTTTTTTACTTTCTTGTATTGTACCTTTGCCTTTTAGCTTATGCTTGGGCATAAATAAACCTAATCAATCAATCAATCTCTCTTAGGTGAGTACTGCACGTCTATACTACACATATGCAGAAATTATGTGTTCTTTATGTGCTAATTATGTGCCTCTATTCGCGATTTTTGTGCTCGAGCGGAAGGTTTAGCGGAAATCGCAATTGAAAGTGGGGGTGCTGGCTTAACGTAAGTTAACACCCCCACTCATTAAAATTACATATAAAATAAAAAACTCAGTATGCTAGAATTATGTGCTTTCAAATGCATTAAACAAAATTAGCCTATCTGTAATAGTTTAAAAGATATACGCCAAAAAATATCTATGCACCATTAGTATAAGAGTATAAAGTGCCAGTTAAAATACAGATAACGAATTAGTTTTTGTCTTAAAATGTTCCTCAACTTATGTGTTTTTAAAATATGCACCATGAGATTTTCGTGCTCACCCCCTTCGACCGCGACCACCCCGAACGTGAGTAGGCACCATACGTGCAAGACTAAAGTGTACCTACCAGTTAAAATACAGATAGCGAATTTGTTTTTGTCTTAAAATGTTTCTCACTTTATGTATTTTCGAAATATGCACAATGAGATTTTCGTGCAACCCCTTTGATCGACAAACCTCCCCGAAAGTGAGCACCACCGTACTTACAAGAGTAAAGTACCAGTTAAAATGCAAATAGCGATTTGGTTTTTGTCTTAAAATGTTTCTCAATTTATGTGCTTTCGAAATATGCGCAATGAGATTATATATACTTCCGCGCTGTAAGCTTGTCTAACTGAATGGTGCAATTTTAGAAACACTGTTTGTGACTTTTTATGTAATTTTGTTAGGCATATATGTTCGTTATATTTAAAATAATTTGAGCTAAACCATTTTGCAATATTAATAAGATTGCGAGAGAACTTCGTAGCATTATCTTTGAATAGGTATTATTCTGCAAAGCGTAAGCGACATTATTAAGCTATCGACGGAGGAATCTAATCTCTCGAATTCAAAGTACCTAAAGCTCCATTGCAAGATTCACAAAAAACGTTAATCTACTAGAAATATAATTGCACAATCGATTTGAGAAATAGATAGAACACCAATAGTGCAAAGAAATAAACGCTAATAGGAATACTTCACGGCACGTATACTTAAGTACTGCTATTAGGATTAATTATTTAGTCTATAGTGCCAGATCCATGAACTTTTGAAAACGCTAAGGGTATTGCGGAACATTCAACAAAGATGTAAATAAAAAATAGCCTTTAAGATTACTGTATTTTCGATGTTCACACGACGTGTGTGATTATCGAACTCGTGTCAAAAAAGACAGTGGTAATTTATAGGCGAGTTTTATATAATGTCATGCAGTGTCTAAGTGCTTGGATGCAAATGCTCATCGTGTATAACAGCCACAGTTAGATACAAGTGTCTGACAAAACAACGGGTTACAATGGTGCATCGATAAATTTAGATATTTACCATACCGATAATGTACATAAAAACAGATGGCTATAATTAAATCCATCTCAACTTTTCCTAGAAAAATCCCGTGTAATAATTAAATGTGGAGAGGTTGGCCCGTTACAGAATTATTATAGAGAAACAAAATTCATGGAAACGAGATTGTAAGACGATCTGTTTTAAAGCTGTTTTATTCTTTATTCTACTAATTTTGCATTTAATTCAGAAAGTCTTTTATTAAACAGTTTCTTACAATATTACATCTCATTTAATTTTTTATGCGCAAAAAGCAGTTTGCATTTATTTGTTTTTACTTCGTTAACGATCCGAAGAATATATAAAAGGAATAAACATTTTATTGTAAGTTTGATTTCATAAGAACTCTCAAACCTTACAAAGCTACGTGTAATGTTTGTCAAAAAGATATTGACTACATGTACGGGTATAACAAATTAAAAGATCACCGTAAAGACCATATTGAAAAATCAAATCTAAGGGCACAAACCCCAAGTCCAAATATAGGTACAAATATAACTAATCAGGATGTACATCCACAAGAGATAGAATTGGAGCAAGCACCTTTGAATCTAAGAATTCCCGAAGTTTCTCCAAACATTAGTAACATACGAAACATACATACAAATAAGCAAAATGAATAGAACACCAACAAGATGCACGTCTATTAAGCTGGCACAGCCATTTCAGCACAATCAAATGCAACCTATCTAATAATTAATTGCTATTTAATTGCTAATTAATTGCTCTATTCGCGATTTTTTTGCTCCAGCCGATTCGCTAAAAACAATGGCTGTGCTAGTTTAAGATTAAAGTTAGCACAGCCATAAAAGAAAAAAGCGGGAAATTAAAAATCAAATACGTATTTTTGTAGTTCTATTTAATTGCTAATTAATTGCTCTATTCCTAATTTTTTTGCTCCAGCCGATTCGCTACAAACAATGGCCATAAAGAAAAAAAAGAAGGAAACTAAAAATCAAATACGCCATTGTTTTTAGCGAATCGGCTGGAGCAAAAAAATCGGGAATAGAGCAATTAATTAGCAATTAAATAGAACTACAAAAATACGTATTTGATATTTAATTTCCCCATTTTTTTCTTTATGGCTGTGCTAACTTTAATCTTAAGCTAGCACAGCCATTGTTTTTAGCGAATCGGCTAGAGCAAAAACATCGCGAATAGAGCAATTAATTAGCAATTAAATAGAACTACAAAAATACGTATTTGATTTTTAGTTTACTTCTTTTTTTTCTTTATGGCCATTGTTTGTAGCGAATCGGCTGGAGCAAAAAAATCGGGAATAGAGCAATTAATTAGCAATTAAATAGAACTACAAAAATACGTATTTGATTTTTAATTTCCCCATTTTTTTCTTTATGGCTGTGCTAACTTTAATTTTAAGCTAGCACAGCCATTATTTTTAGCAAATCGGCTGGAGCAAAAAAATCGCAAATAGAGCAATTAATTAGCAATTAAATAGAACTACAAAAATACGTGTTTGATTTTTAATTTCACGCTTTTTTTCTTTATGGCTGTGCTAACTTTAATCTTAAGCTAGCACAGCCATTGTTCTTAGCGAATCGGCTGGAGCAAAAAAATCGGGAATAGAGCAATTAATTAGCAATTAAATAGAACTACAAAAATACGTATTTGATTTTTAGTTTCCTTCTTTTTTTTTCTTTATGGCCATTGTTTGTAGCGAATCGGCTGGAGCAAAAAAATCGCGAATAGAGCAATTAATTAGCAATTAAATAGAACTACAAAAATACGTGTTTGATTTTTAATTTCACGCTTTTTTTCTTTATGGCTGTGCTAACTTTAATCTTAAGCTAGCACAGCCATTGTTCTTAGCGAATCGGCTGGAGCAAAAAAATCGGGAATAGAGCAATTAATTAGTAATTAAATAGAACTACAAAAATACGTATTTGATTTTTAGTTTCCTTCTTTTTTTTCTTTATGGCCATTGTTTGTAGCGAATCGGCTGGAGCAAAAAAATCGGGAATACAGCAATTAATTAGCAATTAAATAGAACTTCAAAAATACGTATTTGATTTTTAATTTCCCCATTTTTTTCTTTATGGCTGTGCTAACTTTAATCTTAAGCTAGCATAGCCATTGTTTTTAGCGAATCGGCTGGAGCAAAAAAATCGCGAATAGAGCAATTAATTAGCAATTAAATAGAACTACAAAAATACGTATTTAATTTTTAATTTCCTTCTATTTTTTCTTTATGGCCATTGTTTTTAGCAAATCGGCTGGAGCAAAAAAATCGGGAATAGAGCAATTAATTAGCAATTAAATAGAACTACAAAAATACGTATTTGAATTTTTAATTTCCCCATTTTTTTCTTTATGGCTGTGCTAACTTTAATCTTAAGCTAGCACAGCCATTAGTTTTTAGCGAATCGGCTGGAGCAAAAAAATCGCGAATAGAGCAATTAATTAGCAATTAAATAGAACTACAAAAATACGTGTTTGATTTTTAATTTCACGCTTTTTTTCTTTATGGCTGTGCTAACTTTAATCTTAAGCTAGCACAGCCATTGTTTTTAGCGAATCGGCTGGAGCAAAAAAATCGGGAATAGAGCAATTAATTAGCAATTAAATAGAACTACAAAAATACGTATTTAATTTTTAATTTCCTTCTATTTTTTCTTTATGGCCATTGTTTTTAGCAAATCGGCTGGAGCAAAAAAATCGGGAATAGAGCAATTAATTAGCAATTAAATAGAACTACAAAAATACGTATTTGATTTTTAATTTCCCCATTTTTTTCTTTATGGCTGTGCTAACTTTAATCTTAAGCTAGCATAGCCATTGTTTTTAGCGAATTGGCTGGAGCAAAAAAATCGCGAATAGAGCAATTAATTAGCAATTAAATATAACTACAAAAATACGTGTTTGATTTTTAATTTCACGCTTTTTTTTTATGGCTGTGCTAACTTTAATCTTAAGCTAGCACAGCCATTGTTTTTAGCGAATCGGCTGGAGCAAAAAAATCGGGAATAGAGCAATTAATTAGCAATTAAATAGAACTACAAAAATACGTATTTGATTTTTAGTTTCCTTTTATTTTTTTTTATGGACATTGTTTTTAGCGAATCGGCTGGAGCAAAAAAATCGGGAATAGAGCAATTAATTAGCAATTAAATAGAACTACAAAAATACGTATTTGATTTTTAATTTTCCGCTTTTTTTCTTTATGGCTGTGCTAACTTTAATCTTAAGCTAGCACAGCCATTGTTTTTAGCGAATCGGCTGGAGCAAAAAAATCGCGAATAGAGCAATTAATTAGCAATTAAATAGCAATTAATTATTAGATAGGTTGCATTTGATTGTGCTGAAATGGCTGTGCCAGCTTAATGGACGTACAAGATGCACCATTAGATTTGACAATGAGAAAATGCCATTACCACCAATTAACACCCAAAAAAAAATATTCCACTCATAAGCGGGAAATTCCTCTAAGCATTTCCTCTAAACAAAAAATCTTACATGGAGCATATTTTTCTTTAATTAAGGCGTATTCCTTTATAAAAGAGTGGATGCGTAAGCTATAATCAAGAGTGAATTCCTCTATACAAAATTCTACTATAGTAATCCGAATGCCTCTTAAAATAAGAGGATATGCAAGATACTCGCGGCACGCGTGTTTGTTTAAAGACGTATTCCTTTATAAAAGAGTGGATGCGTGAGCTATAATCAAGAGTAAATTCCTCTATAGAAAATTCTACTATAATAATCCGAATGCTTCTTAAAATAAGAGGATATGCTAGATACTCGCGGCACGCGCGTTTGTTTAAAGACGATTGTCATATGTATCAAGAGACACGGTAGTGTCTCGCGCCAAGTACGCGCGGAGCGAGACAGCCGTGGCTCTATATACGCGACGCGACGAGTTATATACAGGGTGTACCAGACCTAACGTACCACCCGTTAATGGCAGATTCCTGAGATTATTTGGAGACAAAAATCTTAATGCCAAAATGTCGAGGCTGCCAAATTGTCATCCCGATATTCGTCGGTCTTGCGAACAGTGTACAAAGAAATAAAGTGAATAATAGTTTCAAATATTTCTATCGAGTTGAGTAAAGTGTGGAAGAGTTGTTTTGACATGCGACGCCCCTGAATGCGTAAAATTTTGACAAGCACAATAGTAAACTTTGAACCTTTCCCGTTTAAACACTGTAGCAGCCTCGACATTTTGGCATTAAGATTTTTGTCTCCAAATGATCTCAGCAATCTACCATTAACGGGTGGTACGTTAGGTCTGGTACACCCTGTATATGTTGAAAGTACTCGAGATTTTGAGATCTCGATCACTAGTGAACGGATCAAGTTCTAACTAGGCTCAATGGAAAGCTTGGACCAAATTTATATAATGAAAGTATTTTTATTTTTCCCCTACGTGGCCTACGAAAAAATATATTGCGATGCAAAAGTCCAGACCTGAAAATTTTCATTTAAGAAACGTCCACGTCGTCGTCGGACATATGACATATATATATATTAACTCGGCTGTTCGCCAACAGATGGCTCTGGATACCCCAGCGTTACTTTCACTACTTTCGACTGCAGATGGCTCTTGCTTGTCGATAAATAAATCGCGTTCGCGAGAGAGAGCGAGAGAGCGATATTGCCAGTCTCGAGCGTCTCCATGACAACGAAAGAGACAGCATGTTTATGTGCAGTGACGTGACTGACGTGTACGTTAGTTGGTGCGCGAGGCTGCGTTTACATTTATCGTAATGTTAAGTTTCTTACGACGATATGAGTTGACTCAACTTGAACTCGGAAGATTGTGACACTTGTCTAGCGTTACAACAGTATAACCTAACATATCAGCCTTCTCGACGTGCGAAGAAAAGTGTGTTTATAGTTAGATATATTAACATAGATATATTGTTTACGACAGCTTCTTTGCTTACGATCACGATCGCAGCGTTACGATGGATCGTAAGCTCATTACGACGATCGTAACGTTCGTCATGACAGTTATCGTATGAATTATTAAGGTGCGTCTACATCTATCGTAACGCTACGATCGTGGTCGTAAGCAAAGAAGCTTTCGTAAACAATATCGTGGGTGAGATGTTACGAGACGGGCTCGGCGTCCGACGAGCCAAATTTCGGGACTATTCGGGAGTGTGTGTGTGGTGAAAAACGTTTGAGTCCGGCTCGCGAATCAAACGTACGCATGTTATGGGCTTTAGACGTCCGCGTCGCGTCGTCGAGATTAGATCAACGGGATCAACGTTTATAGAATCGAGACTATTCGGGAGTGTGTGTGTGTGTGTGGTGAAAAACGGTCGAGTCCGGTTCGCGAATCAAGCTCGCCAAGTCGGACTCGCGAATCAAACTCGTACATGTTATGGGCCGCTTTAGACGTCCGCGTCGTCGAGATGTATGTAAACATAACCATAAAGCGGCCTATACACGTCGCGAGTCCGGCTCGGCTCGGTTTCTGCTCGTTCGTGGGTGAGATGTTACGAAACGGGCTCGGCGTCCGACGAGCCAAATTTCGGGACTATTGGGGAGTGTGTGTGTGGTGAAAAACTTTTGAGTCCGGCTTGCGAATAAAACTCGTACATGTATGGGCCGCTTTAGACGTCCGCGTCGTCGAGAAATATTCCGTCCGCGTCGTCGCGTCCGAACACTCTGAACGAAGTGCAGTGCTCAGTGCTGGAGTGACAGAGTTCGCGCCTTGCGGATGGCTGGTTCCTGGGATACACCCTGTGCGAGGGTCGCGAGGTTATATCTATCGTACATATTGCTCTTTCTCGCGGTCACGCTCGCGTTCCCCGCTCGCGTTCTCTCTCTCTCTCTCTCTTCTCTCTCTCTCTCTCTTTCTCTCTCTCTCTCTCTTTTTCTCTAATAATGACTATCAAATATATCTGATAAAATTGAATCTAAATATTTTTTGTATTATAACACAAAAATTATATCTGACAGTGACATCCTTAATTAAATGTGCAGTGTAGTTTGTATTATAAATTATTAATTGCCTTATTTTTTTAACAAACTTTACTATACATATATTATCTACTATGACATTCTGCCAATAGCATCGTACATGCCAAATTCTGTATCAAATCTGTTTTTCTTTCGACAAAATTTATTTATAGCAAATACTGCATAATGTGCTCTCGACAAATTTGACTTTGCCTAATATATTCATACTTTGTGTCTTAATTTTTTAAATGATTTATAAATTTATACAAACTACACTGCACAGTTAAGGATGTCAAACTCTCACATATAATTCTTGTAAGTTATAATACAAAAAATATTTACATTTGATTTTATCAGACATAAATGTCGATGTCGATAGACATTACGGCGTTTGATGTATCTATAACAAAAAGGGGTGATATCCGTACAAAATTACCTTTTACAAAAAGGTAAAAAAAAAAGACGCCAAGCACGCGTGGTGTACCTTGAAAAAATCGAAGTAGTTATCTTTGTACCTCGAAAAAATCCAAGTAATATCTTTACCTTAAAAAAACTAAAGTAATATATTTACCTTGAAAAAATCGAAGTAGTTATCTTTGTAGCTCGAAAAAATCCAAGTAATATCTTTACCTTAAAAAAAACCAAAGTAATATATTTACCTTGAAAAAATCGAAGTAATATATTTATTACAAAAAAAAGAAATATCTTTAAATTATGCGCCAATTAAATATATATTATATTGAAAAATAACTATTGTTCTTTTAAAAAATTTATTCCCATTAAAGTAAAAAAATTAATATAAAATGTGAAAAATTTTAGTGAAAAAAACTTGGCGCTGCAAAATTTTAAAATATTTGAAAGCAATAGATAACTAATTTAAAATATTAAATTAATAATTACAATGTGAATGTAAAGATTTTCACACATTAATTTAAAGTACTTTTTTCATTTATAGAAATTGTTTCATTAATATATATTATTATGTTTAGCAGCGCCAAGTTTTTTTCACTAAAATTTTTCACATTTTATATTAATTTTTTCACTTTAATGGGAATACATTTTTTAAAAGAACAATAGTTATTTTTCAATATAATATATATTTAATTTGCGCATAATTTAAAGATATCATTTCTTTTTTTTGTAACAAATATATTACTTCGATTTTTTCAAGGTAAATATATTACTTTGGTTTTTTTAAGGTAAAGATATTACTTGGATTTTTTCGAGGTACAAAGATAACTACTTCGATTTTTTCAAGGTAAATATATTACTTTAGTTTTTTTAAGGTATTAGCTACGCGACGCGCCGCCGCGATGCTTACGCCGCCGTCGCCGCCACAAAAGGCGCCAAGAGGTAACGAGCTGTTCTGTGCGTGAACTCTGCGTGACTGTGAATTTATACCTAGTGCTAATTGGTGCTCTTCATTATTCGTTATGAACGAGGTACAAAAGTTTTTGACGGAAGCACATTTAGGCGACTACTGGCCCGCATTTGAGAGTGAGTATAGTATTGTTTCCCATTTCTAATAGTTTCTTTTTAAGGTTAAAAACTAGATCTACATTCTACAATGAGACGTAAATCGTAGTTGCATGGTTAAAATATCCCAGACAGCACCGATATCCTATATAGATTCCCATATATTGACATTCCGTACATGAAATGGACATAAATGGATATCCATATTAGGATATCGTGTGCTGTCGGGGATGGACTGCACAATACGAGCAGAAAATGTTTTCTGAAATAAAAAAAAATAGTAAGAATTTTTGACTATATTTCTCTTTTTCAAATTAATGTAATAAAAAGAAACAACGTTTATGATCTATTTTTTATTACGACTTATTCATTGTAGATCTAATTAGTTAATATTTCACGCAAGTTTTTGCATGGTTTGCAATGCAACAACGTTGCATGTATGGAAAAATAGGACTGTATGTAACTTGTAAGTTTTTAATTTATTGGTACTTCTTAATTTACATTTATTAATAGCACTGGTATTGAACCAAATTTTATTTTTTCTTCCCTTTTGTCTTCACTCTTTAATTCGCCAGGTGATTGATTATTGTTAACTATAATTTTTTATTCTAGCAATAAACAGTTTATTTTACTATTTTCTGTTATTTTTTAACGAAAGTTAAGTTCTATTTCTGTTTTTTCTCCACTCAGCTTCCTGGCTTTGAACTTCTTTATAATTAATGTCACAAGATGCTTGTCTTTTGTGTTTAGGGGATGCAATAACTACAATAGATCGATTATTTTTAGTATCAGCCAAAAAGGCTGAGGAATTACTGCCTAAGTGGAGTGACCAAGATGAGTTTTTTAGTAGAAGAGATGAGCTAAAGTTACTTTTAAATTTAGAGGTACAAGAAAAAAAATTTGTAGATTTATTCCAAGCGAGCATGCATGTAGAGTGCAATCAGGTTGTTTCTTTATTTTTTATGGGTATATGTATTTCATTATAGGCCGATGAATTTGGCAACTGTAGCTTGCCAGTTGTCGATGCTATTACAAATAATAATATTGTGAAAAGTCCTTTACGTCAATTAGATAATGTAGTTATAGTGAGTATATGTGTATATATAAACATTTAAACTTTTAACGTATAAAACTAGCAAGCAACTAAATTCTTGTGTTTGTGATATTTAATGTTAACATTGCAGGAAATTGAATCAACATCTGAATCAGGAACAAATAGTGTGAGTGATTATGAAGCTTCTCCAACTGCTCAAAACGGAATAAAAAGACAGGCATCGTCAAATTTACAAAAATCAAAGCGACACCCTAAAAGACTTGCATTGTGGATTACAAGAACGCAATTTGAAGAGCTGGTAAGCAAACTATAAGCAACCCACACAACACGCATGTCTTAATGACGTTGTAACGACGTCTTAAAAGAGACGTCTCTATGACTTTGTTAGATATACGTCTGTATGACGTCTTAGAAAAAAGTCTTTCAGACTTTGTTAGAAATACGTCTGTATGACGTCTTAGAAAAAATGGCTTTAAGACTTTGCTAGAACGGCATATTTTCGATCGCATCATCCGACCGATAGATGGCTTTTGATGAAATCCGTTTCTCGTAAGAAAAATACGATGAGCGATGTTATATAAGTACGGCACAATTTGTATCAGTTATATCGTGGAGTCTATACTCTCTTATAATACAGTGGCATATACATATAAACTTTTGGATTAATATAATAGTATATTAATTACTACAAGCACAACGCTAGCTCTTCTTTCGTATTTTTCTTAATTATAGCCAGACAACATGCATGTCTATAAAAAAAGTTTAAAAAACGTCTTAAATGTCTATAAAAAAGTCTAAAAAACGTCTTAAAGTAATATCTAATCTACGTCCTAATGCATTGTATTAAAGACGTCATAAATAGTGACATAAGACGTCCCAAAGACGTTTAAACTACGTCTTTCTGAAATTTTTTTAAGACGTCTAGGAATTTTTATGACGTCTTTTAGACGTCTTTATGACGTCAAAATGTTATCTGGGAATATATTAAATTATTGCAATTTGTGTTGGTATAAATAGATAACTTATAAATAGATGACTATATTTAGCGCTAAAAGTGCGTAACTTATAAATAGATGACTATATTTAGCGCTAAAAGTGCGATGGTTAGAATTTTGTATGCAGTTATATCTAATTTATATTTTTATAATATAAATATTTTTTCAGAATATCGAGCAGGAAATAAAAGAGCATTTAAAGGGTGATGCTGTTTTAATTTATTATAAAAATAATGGTATTCTAAATGGAGAGGCAAGAGCAATATTAGTAGACATATTAGCAAGCTGTATGATAAAAATTAATATTAAGTTAGTTTTTTTTTACTATATATTGTCATAACTTTATACATATTGTTAATGTTGCTAATATCTCTTCTTTCTTTTTGTAGCCCTACTTTTGAAGAATTTCAAATCGTGTCCAAAAAAATATGTGAATTATTTCCAACTGAGACTGAGGTAAAACTTTTTTATTTAGTTTTGTAACCTAGTAATTAATATTGTCACAAGTAAGAAATAATTTTTATTTTGATAAATATATTGTAGACTACATACGTGTATGAACCTTTCGCAAATGGTCCAAACCAAAAAAATTTAGGGGGAAAATTAGCTGATAAGGTAAAAAATAAAGTCTACGTTGAGGAGGTTTGGTGCACTCAACCCAGCTAACTATCATAGACATTCAGATTCTGCCCATAATGATGAAAATTAGCCCAATACGAGTGCATCTGAAAGTATGTAAATTTAATATAGATGGTCAACTGCTAAGAAATATTTTTCATAGAATATTGCTAATTTGTCAAAATTCCACAGTAAATGAAGATGAAGTGCAAGCAGCCATTCGATGGCTGAAAGTAAGTCGGGAACCTTGGACTGATGTTTTAAAAAATTGGGATATTACTTATGACATTAGACAACAAACACTACTAGATCCAAAAAGCGGAGGAGACAAACCACTTTCAATAACAGATTACTTTTCTCAATGGGAGGTTTTGTCTCTGCCTCAAGGTTATACTCTTGTAAGTATATTAAATATTTTAGTATTATTAGTCTAAAGTTAACATTATCTACTGTTTGGCAATTTCTCATAAAAATAAAATTTTTAATTTTCTAGCTTGATCGTGACTTTAAGAAAAAGTATCCTGATAAGGATGTAGCACTTCTTTTGGAGTGGGAAAAATTCATTCCTCTTCTCAAACAACTTTTGAAAGCAGAAGTGAAAGATTCATATGGAAAAACACAACTAAAGAAATTAGAGAAGCTGGATGATGGTAGATGTTTATAAAAAAATAAATAAGTAGAAGTAAAATTGAATATTAGAAAGGTCCTTGTGTCTCACATTTACAGTACAAGTTTTTTTCTTATCTATTGTAGCAAATTCTACTGCAGTTATTCTTCACTTACTCCCACATTTAGTCCCACCTCGGCAAATGCAGAAACTTGATTCTGGAGAAAAAATAAAGGCAAATGTATCTGAGGCAAGAGATGCTTTTGTATTCCATGTGATGGTAAGTTTTATTGATATACTTCATTATATTCAGTTGACTTTTTATTAAAACATAGAATTTAAATATTTATTTAAAAACACAAGTTGGAAATTGCTTGCCACGAGTTATTTGACAAACTAATAAATGTACTTTATAACAATATTTGATTCTGAGAAAAACTGAAACCTAGTACTTTGCCTTTGTTAAATGTAATAGTAAATAATTTTATCACTTACATATTTTGTAATTTTTATTAAGACATATCTTTCCTTTTGTGTATCTACTAATACACTAATCTACTTTTATATGCCAAATTCTACAGATTACAATAAAAATAGATTACTTTCTTTCTCGCTTTCATAAAGTGGAGCATGTGCTAAAGTTTCCCGAATATTTTGCTTCTTGTAAAATTGTAACGTAATAGTAACTTTTTTATCTTATCTTTCTTTTATATGGTGCCAGGTGCCAGGAGATATTAACCCCGCTATTCAACGAAGGCGTGCTGTGGCTTTAAAGCTTAAAACTAGAGTTCAACCCTTTGTTCTTATTGTTGGGCCTACGGTGGAACAATACGAGAGTTGCTATCTCATAATTGATAATGCCAAATATCAATTTAACAATGTGTTGAAGGCCTTTGATCAATGTTTCAAAGCAATACAAGTTTTAAATACTGAATATTATATGAAGCAAGAAGTGCGTGGCTTTTTGTTCAGCAAGCTCTATATCGCATCTCCACGAGGTATGATAGAAAGAATTCAACTGTCAGTGCGCTTGTAAAATCCTTTGAAGCTCTAAGAACGAAAATTACAAATGAAACCGAGCAAACATCTGGCTGAAGCCAGTTTTAATTTAAGTTTAAATCTACTTTACAACATTTAAGTTTGCAGGCTTCTATTCAGAATTTTTTTTATATAATTAATAAGTAAATATATTTTTAGGTTAATATTTTTTATGTATTAATTTTAAGTTAATGTAAGGATCAGCCTGTGATTTAAAGATTGTTTCAATAGATTATAATAATAGATTTATGTGACTTATGTTTAATTATATAAGCTCAAGCGCTTGTGTATTTAATTTTGTTGTTCATAATGGAGATATTATGTTTTGTGTGTAAAAATCAATTTAACTCAGTCGAAGCTCTGGTGGCACACATTAAAGTATATCATACTATAGCCGCTCATACTCATGCTCTTAGATGTCCTGCATCTAATTGCTATAAAACTTGTCCTTCCTTACGTGCATTCAAAAGACATCTACTCAAGTGTTCTGTTTTAGATAAAAATTGTTCACAAAAGCAAATTCAATCTTCTGGTGCTTGTCATGTTAATAGAGCAGAACAACCAAATAATATCCAGATTTCAGATGTCGATATGCGTCAGCATGTTCTTGAATCAAATTTATCAGAAAATAATTCAATTTCAGTTTATGATGTTAAAAAAGCCTTAGTAGACTCTACACTTGTTTTTGTATCAAAATTGTATGCCTCCAACACTTTAAATCGGGCTCATGTTCAAGAAATAGTTGATGCTGTTTCGGAATTATTATCAAGTGGATACTTAAATATTTTAAGAAACAAAGTTTTTAAAATGTTGAGTAAGTTTAATTATAGTGATAAAGAACTTCATGAACTTTCTGTTATGTTCAATGCATGTGATAATATTTTTGATGGCCTTCATAGTGACTATGAAAGATTAGAAGCATTGAAAGAGAGTGAATTCTATGTAGCTCCTATAAGCTATATAATTGGTAGTCACTATAGGCCTAGAACACAAGATAACAAAACAGTAATGAGTCATGAACTTGATACTGGTCAATACATTCCTACGAAAAAAGTTTTAAAGCGTTTTCTAGAATTACCAGGTTGTCTTGATTCAATTATCTCGAATTTGGAGCATTTGTCTCAAAGAGATGAGCCCTTTTCAAATGTTGTACAAGGAGAGATGTGGAAAGAAAAAGTAGATAAATATTTCTATGGTAAAACAGTGCTTCCATTTCTTTTTTTCTTTGACGATATGGACCCAGATAATATCACAGGATCTCATGCTGGTCACCACAAATTAGGAGCACTTTATTACAATATTGCTTGTATACCTCAAGAGTATGCCTTCAAAACTTGAAAACATATTTTTGGCTTCTTTGTTTCTCTCAGAATGTAAAGTACATGGAAATATGAACTTATTTAGACCAGTAATTCAAGATTTGATAGATCTGGAAAAAAATGGATTAATTGTAGAAACTAGCTCAGGAGAGAAACAAATTTATTTTAGTTTGTGTCTCTTGTTGGGTGACAACTTAGGAATCCATTCTATTTGCGGCC
>JASTWR010001321.1:32500-48504 GCA_030770355.1 Harpagoxenus sublaevis
TTTGGATAAACTACATCTACAACGATGGAGCGAGAATTTAATAAGTAAGTTTGCAACATAATATCTTACTCATCAGAGCAAAGTGATGCTTTACAATACAAACAAACTTTTACTTTTCTGGAATGTTCTTGATGTGTTATTAGTTCATAAACATGCTCATTACATGATACGTATAAACAAATAAAAGATACGTATGTAAACAAAGTGCCACTTTGATCTAAATCTACTTTTTTTAACAGGGTATACATCAAGGCATATGTAATAAAATTTCTTTTTGTACATTATTATCAAATAAATTTGAACCTTTAGATGTTGACTACGATGCTCTGAAATACATGACTATTAATCGGTGTCCAGAACTAGCTGAGGTTATACCATCAATAGGTGCAAGAATTGCACTACAAAATTATTTCCGCAGTAATGAATTATGCAAAGAAATCAATGTTTCTTCTGATGAGCTTTCTCTGCCTTCTAATACATCTATGCCTTCTGTGACTCCAACTCTGACACTTACTCTTACGCCAAAAGAGATATTTGACGTACCTCCTGATAATGAAGCGTCAATAAAAATTGATACAGAAGCACCTATAGAAAATGCTGTACAATCATCTGTAGAAGCATCCTCTGTTAATGATACACAAAATGCTGTACAATTATCTCTTGAAGAAGCATCCTTTGTTAACGATACACAAAATATTTTAATATTAGATACTAGTTGTGATGACGAGGTAGAGAAAAAGATACCGAGGATTGAAACAGTGGACAACATGATGGTATGTAAAATTTTCCAGAACTGTTTAAAGTATGTGTGCAATGTTACAAATAAGAAAATATATATTTCTCTTATGTTTCATTTTTCTTATGTTTTATTGCATTTGCATATGGTTATATTTCTCGTCACATTGTGTCACATAATTTGTTACATTTCAATATAAAACATCTTTTAAAATAGTGCAACATTAGGTGAATCCTAACTTAAATTTCTTTTATTTCTTTTATTTCTTACTCTTTCTTATTTTATTTTTGGAAAATCTATCATATAAATACTAAATATATTTTTCATTTCATTAAAGTGCACAAGAAGCACACTTCTTACAGTTTTTTGTAAAATATTTCACTTTTAATCCATAATTTTGCTTCCTCATAGAGGAAGCTTTGTGATGGTGAAAAAAAATTTTTTCGAGATTTTAAAAGAAATAGGTTCAGAATGTTCCAAAATGTCGAGAAATCGTATTAGTAAAAAATGTCCGAAAGTATGTATGTATGTGTGTGTGTGTGTATGTGTGTACGGATTTTTGTACAAGCATCTACTTCTACAATTTTTTAGATACCGGGTTGAAATTTTGCACACAATTAGAGTATCATAGAAAGTATGTCCTCCTAAAATTTTATTAGAATCGGTCGACCGGTATAGATTTTAGGGAAATTTTTTTTTCTTAAAGTGTTTTACGCTATAGTCGTCTCAATATTTGAGATAGCTTTTTATTTCTAATTCTATTATATTTTTTAGTTTTTTCTACTTCTATTTCATATATAATTAATTAAGATTTGGTTAATTAGTTCTGGAGTTACAGACGTTTGAAATTTCGGAGAATTTTTTCTTTAAGTGTGTTTTACGCTATAGTCTTCTCATTTGAAACAAAATATGTTTATTAATAAGAAATACGTTAAAATATACGTTATAAAAGTATATTATATCAAGAGATATTGCTTATAAAACTATACATATTTAAAAAAACTACGTCTTTGTCAACAGTAAGGGGGGGGGGGGGTAAATTCAGGCACAGATGCAACGTTTTCTTGCAACGTTTTCTATGCAACTGTTATTATGTAACTACTAGCTGGTTACCCGGGCTTTGCCCGGGAGTCGTTTTTCTTTAAACGACTTCTATCCCTATTTTATATACTTTTGGTAAAAATTCGGTCGAATAGTTTAAGAGTGTATAAAGAACAGAGATACATACATTCACACATACAGACATTCTATTTTATATATATAGATGTTTACATAATATGTGAATCAAGTAACTTATATTGAAATGGAAAATTTTAACAACGGAGTGAATGAAATAAGTGAAGAAGTTAGAAAAAGTAATAATTAATAAATTATTATATAGATATAATATATTAATTAATAATAATTATAATAATTTAATAAATAAGAATAATTTAATTTTTTTAAATAAAAAATATTCTTTAAATTCTTTAGTTTTTGATGATGATATGGACGAGAAACTTCTTGAAATAATGATAAAATATGAAGAAACTGTATCATGGATAAAACCTATCATAGATGAAATACTTTTGAAAATCATAAAAGAAGAGACAAAGAAACGAAAGCTTCTTGTAAAAGAAAATAAAAGTGATATTGAAAAAAATTTACGAAAAAAAGCAAGAGGAACACAATAGAAAAAAGAGAAATAGAGAGAAAAGAAACGAGAAAAAAAGGTTAGCTCTCTTTATAATAACTCTTTATAATAACTCTTTATAATAACTTTTTATAATAACTCAATATACTCCGAAGCAATTACAAGATACAGGTATATATTGTAACCGATTGCAGTTTGGAGGAAGAGATGTGTCACCACTTAAAATCGTGAGCCTTCAAATCATGAGCCTATGTTGATTGGCGTAATCAAGTTTAATAAGAGCAAAAATATTATAAAATTGGACCACGCCACGTAAAGAAAGTTTCGATTTTACAGACTGAAGTAGTTGCAAATAGGATCGTATTTGCATATAGATAAAATTTACTAGCACTAAATTTTACTTCTGTACCTAAGACGGAAGAATTTTAAGATTAACAAGCTTTTTTTTTAAGGAATGTCATAATTCCATGTACACATAGAAAACGATTCTAAATATATATTATTATAAAGCCAACAAACGTCTAAATTTGGTTTACGCACCGTACACTTTCTTCATTTACTTTTGAAATTTCTATTCGTAAGCATATCGTTGAAAAATCTACAATTGAATTAAGAAATGTTTACAGAATTGTGAAAGATTTTACTGTTCAAACTATAAGACTGGTAATTTGCTTCTAATAGCAATAAATTAATTAACAGCAAAACTTACATTAGTTTATATTAAATATACATACAATAAATAAAAAGATGAAGATAATAGCAGCTGATTAGGAAGTATCTTAAATGAGATATGAAGATAATTTAAATTAGAAAAAGAAAAGTACGTTAGTAGACTAGTTATGCCAAATTAAAATTGCAGTTTTGCATTTAATATTAATACATATTATATACAACTTATTATACATATTATATCAACTTTGTCAGAAAAATGACGAAAAATATATTTTCTTCTGAAATTCATATAACAATAAAAATATTATAATAATGATTATTGTTTTGAATACTTCTTCTATATTCCTCCCTTTCGTTCATGCGGTCCTCCATTTCGTCCAATCGTTAGTTAACGTGAGAAACAGAAAAAGAAAAAAAAATATATATATATAATTCAATGTATATTACGTTTTTCTATTAGTACCCGTTTATATTCAAATCGATATCAATCGAATATGAATGTATCGAAATGATGAATCCGTTATAGCGCGATGCTAATTGACCATCTCGCTTATGTGTCGCGCGGCTAGCTTCGCGTATTATCGTATTGTGAGATTTGTCTATAACAGTACGAGGTTATTTATTTTGCATCGAGAATTAAGATACCCATTAAGCGCTAAGTGTGTTAGAGAGAGAAAGAGATAAATAGAGAAAAAATAAGGTATTTATAAAATAAAAAGTATAAAAATAATGTAATGTAATAAATAATGTAATGAAATTAATAATTGAGAGAGAGAGAGAGAGAGAGAGAGAGAGAGAGAATGAAAAAGAAGGTATACATATTAAATAATTAGTAATATAATTAATAATATTAATAATTAATTCCTATGATTATTTTCGGCATTCTTGGGTGTCTTTCCAAAAAAGAGAGGAAGAGAAAAAAATTGATTGTTACGATAAAGAGAAAAAGGGAGAGAGAGAGAGAGAGAGAGAAAGAGAAAAAGAAATAAGGTATTTATAATATATATAAATAATAAATAATATTTAATAAATTTTGTTACATAAATATATTATATTATGGTAACTCTTTAGTTTAGCTATCCCAGTACAGAAATCGATAAAATTAGGCTCCCTCGACGTGTTTTTGCAAGAAACGAAAGTTAGTGACTTCCAAGGCCTATTCTTTCAAGGTATTCCAAAAAAAGATTTACACAAAAAAGAATAATTGTGCAAAAAGTTTGACAAAATATTTGCAAAATTATAATTAAAATATATGTAAACAAATATAAAATCATATATGCTCACATATTGCCATAAATAATTATATACTTTTATATATGTTACGGTCAATATAACAAATGGGGCAATATGCATAATGGTCGGTAATATGCATAATTTTCGGAAACCGAGTAGAAGTGGGAGGAAAAGAAGACGAGAAATGTACTACGCGACGAACAAAATTATAACAAACAACGGTATTTATAACAAACAATGTTATTCATAAAAGAGGCACACATAAACACACACACACACATACACACATGGAGGCGTGGTACGGGGAGAGGGGGGGGGAGGGGCAATAATGAAGCGTATTAATTCAAGCAGTTAAGTATCACGCTGGGAGTTGATTTAGTTATATTATGCGAGGGAATGAGCTCCGTCTGCGGTACCTTCCCCACCTATTTGTGTACTGTTTATACACATGTACTATATACATGTATCATACACATTTTATGCATAAATATACCGTTGTTATGATTTTGTTTGTCGCGTAATATATTCCTTATCTTCCTTTCCATACTCGTCAATATATCCTATATAATATATCAAAGTACATGAGGGGGAGGTTAGTAACACGCTTTAAATAGTTAAATACTTTAGAAGTGCGTCAATTTCTTCCACCCCTTCTAAGAATATAACAGAACTTTTTTTAATGAAACATATATTGGGGAACTTTAATGGATAGCATGTAACAATTAAATCATATAGTTAATAAAAAAAACGTATATTATCTGTAAAAATAGCAATTATATATGGGCATATATGATTACAAATAACTTGATATGTACAATAGATCATATATGTACTCATGTATGGATACATATAAGATTCATTTGGAAATTTATATAACCCTATATAATTATATATAATTTTATGTCGCGTTATATATAAAATGCAAAATTGCCGTACTTATATATGATATCATATATGATTATATATAATTATTTATAATTATACAGACAATTAAAATATATTTAAATATATACAAATGTTTCAGTTACAATTTGACATAATTATATATGAATTCATATAATTTATATATAAATTATATATAAAAAACATTTATCCATGTAGATTATATATGATTATATATAATCATATGTAAACTTTAAATTCGGATTATCCAATAGATGGCATACGATAGGATTCGTTCCTCGTATTTAAAATTTGACGAACATTGGTATAAAAACGGTATCAAGAGACACGGCAATGCCTCACGTTAAGAAGTGCCAAGTTATTGAAAAAATATACATCCTAATTTATCAATGCTTTATTATCAAAGTTAATATTTTTTTAAAATATATATTGAGTATATATGATCATATATAATTATATATATTTAAATATATAATCTTTTTTTACGGGTTGTTATCTCACAAATTTTATTGTTTACAAAACGCCACGCTTAAACCGCAGATTTCACTCCTTTTCAAGCGTATAGAAACTCACAAATATTATTACTCAGACATAATATCCAAACTACGTCGAATTTAAAAACTAAACATCAAAAATTGTGGCACGCAATTGGTGCTGTGTGGGATCTTTTGAATAAGAGTTTTCTATTTTTCCAGTGCATAAAAGTATTAAGGTAACATTACCGAAAACTTAATGTTTTACAAGATATTTTATATTTTATGTCAAAATACTAGAACTGTCAAACATAATAATTCCAAAGGTTCTTAATGAAAAAATACTTTATTATAATGTTTAGAAAAACTCTCTAGATTAGCTACAAGAACATGCATTCAAAAATAAGGGTTTTCATTTAAAAAATTGAAGGTGACCTTCACGTGATTTTCAAATTAATTCGACTCTTGTGTAATTTTCTTTTATGAATGTTTAATAATTATTTCAGAATTGGTAAACTGATTATAAAATACATTTATTAAATAAAGTAAAATAATACATTATACATAATTTATTGAAGTTATATAAAATTATTAATACATTATACATAATTTAAGTCATATTAAATTATTAAAACGTTAATTAGTCTCATTTTTAATTTAGATACATCAAGTACATAATAGATTATAATTACAACGAAATAAGAAGAGATTTGTTTATATATAAGAATTTTTATAAAGGGTTAAAGAAATGCCAAAAAAAATTAAAAAAAGATATAAGAAACAAAATAAATATTTTAATAGACAAAGAATACGTGAATTACGGCATGTAAAAATATATAAAGAAAAAAAATGTAATGATTTAAATATTAAAATAGATGAGTGTGAAAAACAAATTGAAAGAAAAATAAAAGAAAATACAGTTAATACACTGAGAAAAGAAATTTGTTGAAAAAGGCAAATTTTGTTTCATCCAACCAAAATATTTAGTCCGATACGTTCGACAAAACATTATTATTATGACACAAAATAATTTGTTACTAATTTAACAAAACACTATTTAAATCAACAAAGTATAGAGTTTAGTTAAAACATGCACAGGTACTGTAATGTAATGTTTTTTTGATACGCGGACTTGTCTGTGTTGAATGCAGATAAATTTTTTTGTTCCAAATAAATCTTGATTCCAATCAACAAAACCACTTTCTATTTAAACGAAAAATAACTTAAAACAACAACATATCTAGTTTCATGAATGAAAATTCAGTTCCATTTATTAAAATACAGTTAAAATTCATATTCACGCAAATGTAGAGCAACTAAAATTTTGTTTCTTGAACAAAATCACTTTCTATTTAAACGAAAAATAACTTAAAACAACAACATATCTAGTTTCATGAATGAAAATTCAGTTCCATTTATTAAAATACAGTTAAAATTCATATTCACGCAAATGTAGAGCAACTAAAATTTTGTTTCTTGAACAAAACCACTTTCTATGTAAACGAAAAATAACTTAAAACAACAACATATCTAGTTTCATAAATGAAAATTCAGTTTCATTTATTAAAATACAGTTAAAATTCATATTCACGCAAATGTAGAGCAACTAAAATTTTGTTTCTTGAACAAAACCACTTTCTATTTAAACGAAAAATAACTTAAAACAACAACATATCTAGTTTCATGAATGAAAATTCAGTCCCATTTATTAAAATACAGTTAAAATTCATATTCACGCAAATGTAGAGCAACTAAAATTTTGTTTCTTGAACAAAACCACTTTCTATTTAAACGAAAAATAACTTAAAACAACAACATATCTAGTTTCATGAATGAAAATTCAGTTCCATTTATTAAAATACAGTTAAAATTCATATTCACGCAAATGTAGAGCAACTAAAATTTTGTTTCTTGAACAAAACCACTTTCTATGTAAACGAAAAATAACTTAAAACAACAACATATCTAGTTTCATAAATGAAAATTCAGTTCCATTTATGAAAATACAGTTAAAATTCATATTCACGCAAATGTAGAGCAACTAAAATTTTGTTTCTTGAACAAAACCACTTTCTATTTAAACGAAAAATAACTTAAAACAACAACACATATCCAGTTTCATGAATGAAAATTCAGTTCCATTTATTAAAATGCAGTTAAAATTCATATTCACAAAAATATAGAGCAACTAAAATTACGTTTCTGGAACTAAACACATGAAATCTGTATTGAAAGATAAAGTCGAGATAGCAAAATATACATTTGATATAAATAAAAGCTTTGTTGAATGACTTCAATACACAGTTCGTATATTATTGATGTAATTTAACGAACAAGTTAAGTGATCGATGCATTCGTACGTTTTGTTGTTTGATAAAAAACTTTTATAAAGCAAACCGAGATTTTATTTCGTCGATAGAAACAATTTGTTGAAAAAATCCTACATTGAGTTCAAGCAACTGAATTATTTATTACAGCAATCGTATACATGAAGCATCCACTAAAATATAAAGTAAAAATAACTAAATATTTGCTCAGTATAAATAATTATCTTATTAAACGAATGAAATATGCGATCAGCATGTTCATTCATTGAAATTAACGAACAAAATTCTGGATTGATTTGAATAAGGCTGTCGTTCAATTAGCCAAAATGTTTGTCAAAAGAACGCAATATTTAGGTTGAACAATGCAATTTTTATTTGAGGAACTAAACAGTATATTAAGCCGGTAGAACAGTTTTGTTCTTTTCAACAATTTATTTAGCTGATTTAACTGATGACGTTCTACACTTATATAGTTAGAAGAACCTACAATTTCGTAGGATAATAGAACAATTTTGTTGCAGCAATATTAAGGCTCCTAGGTACTCGCCTCTTCTATTCCTGTTTGATAACGTCAGAAGCGAGAAATGAGTGGAAATGACACGTTGAGCATTCTTGCACTTTATTTCCAAATAAAAAAATATTTGCACAAAGTAACACTACAGATCACTTCAGCACACTTTAAAAATATTCTGACTGCATCCCTTTCCCTCGACAGTTAAATAAACAGCCGTAAAATAAATGTAATACGAAGACTAACAATAAGCATGCCGGCTTATGAGCAGGGCGCACAAGCTTGCATGGTTAGTCTTCGTATTACAGTTATTTTACGGCTGTTTATTTAACTGTCGAGGGAAAGGAATGCAGTCGGAATATTTTTAAAGTGTGCTGAAGTGATCTGTAGTGTTATTTTGTGCAAATATCTGTTTATTTGGAAATAAAGTGCAAGAATGCTCAACGTGTCATTTCCACTCATTTCTCACTTCTGATGTCATCAAACAGGGATAGAAGAGGCGAGTACCTAGGAGCCTTAATATTGCTGCAACAAAATTGTTCTATTATCCTGCGAAATTGTAGGTTCTTCTAACCATATAAGTGTAGAACGTCATCAGTTGAATGACATCATCAAACAAAGATAGAAGAGACAAGTACCCAGGAGCCTTAAAACTATGTGTTGGAAGAACTAAAAAGTCCAGTATAAAGATGTAAACAATTTATACATAAAAATATTTTTATTAATTAATGATATAATATATTGAACAGTTTTGAAGACAAAAATTTTGAACACAAATTCGTATAAATTAAAGTGTATTTTTCTAAATTAAGGTACAATTATAACTATTCGCATGAAATATATAAATTACCATCGCTCATCATGTGAACATTTTGCGGAACATAAGAGAATAAATCTTGTAGCCTAATAAATCTCCAAACAGATTTCTTAATTACTTCAAATGCGCAGTAATGCCTGTTAACAGCTTTGGTATGAAATTCTGTACATATAAATGATATTTGGCGCATATTATTAATAGTCATGTAATGAATCTCGCCAAAAATAATAGTATTATCTTTCATATACATAGCTATAGCCATATCTTTATGATAAGTAATGCCATTCACTTTTAACCAAGTGTCGAGTACATATTCGTATTGGATGTTACATGGGAGTGTATTTTTGAAATGAAGATAATCAGACAGATCACTTAATTCTTGACGTAGTGTAGGCCCTAAACTTAATCGGTCAGAAAATCCTTTTTTACTAAGAAATCTGTGTGACAGAATAAGTTGATGTTTTAGTGCCAAAGTGTACGGGCAATTTCTGCGGGATCTTATGGCCTTCGCATTCTCTTTGAATTGCTTGTGCTTTGCTTCGAAACGAAAGCAAGATAAATGTTTGAGTGGTCCTAATCTTCTCAATAATCGGGGATAATGTACGATGAAATGATGTTTAGGTTTTAGTGGCTCCGCAAAAACTTCCATATATAGCGAATGATGTTCCGATATTAAAGTTTCAAGGAGTTGAATTGTTGCAGAAGTAAATGATGAACTCATTACGATATTTATAATTTGTCGCAATACGAGGAAGACTTCCCAAACGGTATTATTTACGGGCACCAGATCGCCGATCAGAATACCAAGATGTTCAACTAAAAAAAACCATTTCTGACGCTGAAATGATTAGATTTTCTGCAGTAAGAGCGTTGCTAGATATTGAGATTGGTATGTTTTTTCCAAAATTTCGACCACAATCAAAGTGCTGCAAGCGGGCATTAAAAATTTCAAGGGAAAAAAAATGTTCTCTATTTATAAAAATATTCAAAATTTTACCCATTACATATCTACATATTCCTTCGAATACATCATGCATAGGATCAAGACTTGCATTTAGTATGACATGAAATTTCGGGATTTCATTAAAAACGCATTTACTTTTCACTCCCGTGGAGTAGTTTTCACAGTCTTTCAGATAATTTTGTTCGGTCCGTAGCATTTGAGTATTTTCTTTCACTTGTTTTCGGCTCTCAATTTTATTCGCTGTACATATTCTACACACATTTTGTGCGTTAAAGCTTGTTGTGAAGCCACAAATCTCATTCATACCTAGATTATCACCAATGATCGCTAACAGAGAAAAATAATATGTTCGTTGCTGACCATCCACATTTACAATTAATCCATGTTTCTCAAGATCTGTTATTTGATCGATAATATTACGAAATATTTTCATGTTACCGGCGGTCTTGTGATCTTTCGTATAGTGGAGTTGAGCAAGAAATATATTTTCCAACATACTACTAAATTCATATGGGATACATCCTAATGAAAAATAAACGGCACCGAGTTTTCGTATATTAGCATGTGAACCGAGAGGATTATTGATCTCAACATCGTCAAATAAAGTATCAACGGAAGTACGGTTTTTTCCTCAAATTGAGATTCAATGCTCTGCCATAATTCACCTTGAACATTTGAAATTAATAATTCACTACATTTGCATTCTTCAATATGTTGTAAAATTGAAGATAAAACGTTTGGTATTTCTAAAAATTTTGTTAGGACCTTTTTCATCGATATCACTTGGATTTCTACGTTTGAAATAACAGCTTTGCGTTTTCCCCCGATAAAGCGAGAACTTATCGATGCATGAATTTTGAGCGACTGTGGTTTTATCAGAGTATTTGCATTTTCAAAATATTTTAAACTGTGATGTTCGGATTTAAAATTATCAAAACCGTGTTGCAATATTGTTAACATCTTGGTGAGATCTGAAAGGGCCTGTTTATAATCTTCAGAATTACACTTTTGCTTCAAAATCGGTATAAGAGTTAAATCATACAAATTCTTCAATTTATCAATCAAAGTGGAAACAAACAATCGTGTGAGACTTAACTCCGAGTAAAGTTGTGAAACGAATGATAAGATTTCTGTTTGTACGATACATTCAAAAGCTTCGATATTGAAAATTGCAGGCTCGTGAAATGAACATTCCGGTTGTTGAGATTGAATAATTGTATTCGAGGACACAAGGTTAGGACAACTCAAACATTCCAATTCTGCAAGGTCAGAAAAATTATTTTCAGGATTTCTATTTGGACCGATTCGTGCTTTATTGCCGAACGACCCAAAATGCCTTGAAAAAAAGTGTCTTTTATACGAATAAAAACTGTTAAAACTTCTTGTACATTTTCCATGGCGACAGTAGCAGGCTGATAATATTAAAGTTTTATGGCGCAGTTTGACGTGTTTAGTAAGACAAGTTTCGGAAAAGAGTTTTGTTTCGCAAAATGGGCACGGAATCATTTTTGATACTATCTTTTTGAACGAAAATGTTGTAACGGAACAATAAGAAAGAAAACTTTTTTGCACGGAGGCTTTTTCTACAGTATCTTTAAAAAAAACTAAACATTGAAACAAAACCACACAAAATCAAAATTTTTTGTCGCAGACTCTCGAGGATTATTTCATCAACTTTATGATAAATCCAAACAATAAGAAACCAAACTTTTTTCCGCAAGTTCTTTGTAGCATTATTCTAATAAACTCAAAATTGTAACGAAACAATAAGAAACAAAATATTTTATCACACGGAGGTTTCTCTCTTTTATTAATATTATTCTCTTTAAAAACTGAAAATTAGAACAAAACAATAAACAATTTGTTTTGTTTGATTAAAAAATGGAATAAAACAATGGAAAAATTGTTTTCATCTGTGATTACGGGTTTTTATCTTTAAATGACATTATATCGCTTATTGTTTCCATTATATTCGGAGTCATTTTATCCAAACTATGTTCATAACCATATAAAATTCTTTGAAATAACAACCATATGTGAGCGCTTTCTATCGGGTATTCAAGGTCAAAAACTTGAAAAATTTTAAAACACAAATCTATAGCTTTTAGGACTGACGATACCTTGTACAAGGTGTCATCAACTGATATAAAAATATCAGAAATATCCGTGTTAGATGTGCCGACAGCGATGATGAAAGGCTGCAATGTAATCCCTAGATTCGCAGCTGCTTTTCTCTTTTCTTCTTGTATCTTCGTGATGTCTGCTATTAACTGCAAAAAATTGTACTATATAGAGGCCAGTAATCTTATACTTGAATGCGATGAATATTAATTATTATGATACTTACAGTAGTTGAAATAATTAGGCTATCTTTACATTCAGGTATCGATGGTTTCCACTGATCTTTTCTCACACGCAATCGGTTTTTAGGTGGAAGTAGGTGTGGGAGAAGTCTCAGTTGCGCAACAACTTTTGCATCTGTTTGATGAAATGACATTAATTATACAAGGTGAATACGTTGTATATTTATTTAGAAGCAAATATACTTACTGTCGGTCAATTTCTCGTCGTATTGAATCAACTCTACAAAAGCTTTCGCAGCGTCATTGTCTTTTTTTGGTGGCCGAACAGCTAAAACTTTTGTAAAAAAAGTTTTCCAACTTTCCAATGTTAACTCTCGCGTTGATAATTTTAGACAAGAGTAATCCTCTTCAATTAATGTAAATGCATTTGGATGTTTGAGAATAGGCCAGCTTTCATAAATTTCAGACAATTTCCAATCGCGGTTTGACTTTATACTTTTTTGTCGATATTCAGCCGTCAACTTCCAATTTTTAACAACAATTTCCCATGGCATTGTATGACTTTGCAGCCATGCTTTAGCTTCTAGAATAGCTTCTGTAAGATGATAAAGAAATTAGGATGTAAACATTCGATTAATTTAATAAGTAGTAATTTTGAGTTTATACATATGTATATTAAAAAAAAAATTAACTACAGGCTACCTTCATCGGAGGATGAGTCCGGACTATCGGTTCTACGGTCGTCTGGTGATTTCCACTCATGAATGAGTTTCAAGGCACGTGTTTTGTTCCGATATTTGTCCACTAATTTTCCACGTGAAATTTGAGATTTTCCAATTTGTGATAATTTTTTCGAAACTGGTGGAATGTAGTACGTGCTTGTATCTTCGGTAGGAAAAAGTTTTACTATTTCCTCTGCTATGTATAGGAAATCATCATTTTTCAAACTAAAAATATAAAATAAACAAAAATTAAAATACCTATATATTACGCATACATTATATATAAACATATATTGATATATTACGGAAATACATGTTATAAAAAAATGTAAAATGAAATTACTGGATGGTTTCATTTAGTAATTCTGCAAGAATGATGTCGACAATTAGCATTCTAGATTGTCGCGACAAAGACTTGTGTTTTTGATAAGATTTTACAATCGCCTTTCCTTGGATGTTCGCACATAGAATTTCTTTGACATCGATAGTTTTGTTCTTAAGGCATACGTCAATTTTCCCGCAAAAGTTTTCTGTCTCTTTAAACTATAAGCATCCTCAGATGAACTTTGTGAGAGATTTTCTGACGTTTCAGATCTTGTTTCAGATACTTCTGCACTCGAATCCGAAACCTGGTTAATATAGTACAAGATAAATATTGTTCAAGAATAAAAGTAATTCCTCAAAATCGGAAGGATTTGATTCTCGATATGTATATTAAGGTGTGTCAAAAATAAGTTATTTTTTCTTATTCTTATCATGGAAAAAGTTAGTTTTAGGCATCAAAAAATCATCCTAAAATTTTATCCTTCTATCTCGATTTTTCAAATAGCACATTCAGGAGTCCCATTTTAATTAACATGAGAAAAACAATTTTCATGTATGAGTACGTATATTATGCGCACTACTTGATCAGTATAACTGATAACATTTTAGAAATAGGTTTTTGTATACGCTAAGAAAAAAAGTTGTTTTATCCAACTAAATATTTGGTCCGAAACGTTCAACTAAACATATTACTACGATGAAACAAAATATTGTTTCCAAACATCATAATTTGTTACTATTGTAAGCAAATGCGGTTTTGGAAACAATATTTTGTTTCATCGTAGTAATATATTTAGTTGAACATATCGGACTAAATATTTAGTTGGATGAAACAATTATTTTTAGTGCACTGAAAAAAGGTTTTGGTTATAATAACCAAGGCTTGGTGAAATAGTTTCAACTAAACGGTTTAGTTATTATGACAAAGTATTTGGTTAATGTTAACAAATTTGTTAACATTAACCAAATATTTTGTCATAATCACTAAACCGTTTACTTGAAACTATTTCACCAAGCCTTGGTTATTATAACCAAAACCTTTTTTCAGTATGGTACAATAAACAAAATAAAAATTTAGTTGACAGAATCAAATGTTTATTTAATTTGCAAGATAGTTTCATTAAGATAAGCAAATTTTTTTGATTGTTGACAAAATATTTTAATTTTCCACTTTTCACTTCAACAAATTGTCTGAGAATACGCACAGAGAGAATCATAATGTCGAAAATATATTTTACTGCAATGCTCGCGCGACGTTTACTACAATGGAAGATAAAAGTATTTATTCATATTTTTCTAATTAAATAGTAAAGGTAATAAGGTCCGATTCTTTCTATGGCTTAAAACACAAGCTTAAAGTCGCTATAAACAACCATCGCGAGACATATACGCACGTCCGTACCGGCATCGGTTTATGTACTTTATCGATATATTTGATACCTCGATCTGACAAGAAAGTGATGCTTGCACTATACGTCATACTATATATTCAAACGTATTTTTTCATACATATATTTATACATATTTTTTGACATACGCGTATAAATATTTTATATAAAAGAGGAAAACATCTAAGAAAAAAATTGGTTAAAAAAACGCAAAATGTGTTTTCCATCCAACTAAAATATTTAGTCCGATACGTTTAACTAAACATTAGTTGAATTAACTAATTGTTAAATAAAAAAATTTAATGGTTGACAAGATTAAACTATACCTTTTTTAATGCAATTGAATAATTGTTGAATGAACCATTAGATCAACAACAATACAAATTTAGTCTATACAATCATTTTTCTCAGTAGGTAAAAAACGTTATTGAAATCACAATACATTCTGCTAAAATCGCAAGTATTTTTCAATGTTTTGTTTAAACATTGTTTCTTACATTGTCGATTGCCGCTATAGTTTACAGAAATCGTTATGTTGACAATGCGTAAATAAAGCGTGAAAAACTACTGTTGCATAAATGAATGAAATATAAGATCTACAATTACAATTTTCAAAATATGTTACATTTCGCGTAGGGTTAACAAAGAGAGATAACCAGATAACGTTTTGAACAAACATTACATATAAAAACCGTGCTGAATAATTAAATAAAAGTTATACATACCTTCCAATATTTTTATGATGTTTGATTCCACGGAATCTTCCATCCCCCATGAACGAATAATGTTTGTCATAATCTTTCTATATCACTCCACACAATTTAACACAATAATACAGAAGCGACGTCTTTCTCTTGCGACCACTCGTAACGAATAGAAATCGCGACTTGAGACTTCTAGCAACAGTAGACACTGCGTAGGACAGTAGCAAGCGCCTGCAAGATCCTGCAATACGCACACAACCATGAAGCGCCGCGTCCGTCTAAGCTCGGCGCGGC
>JASTWR010001322.1:0-48452 GCA_030770355.1 Harpagoxenus sublaevis
TAAATGTTAAATATGAGGAAAATATAAAACAACATTGTATGTTAATGTAGTTAACTAAACCAACATCAACATTGTGCAAGAAACAGACCAGACAATTAGAGACATACAATGATAGTGAACTACTTAACAAAGGAGAAGGTTCTACGACACCTGTATTTATAGATGTTAACAAGATAGAAACAGAACAGGACATTGATGTTACACAGGTATGTAAACATATAAGATGAGGGAAATTAAATAGGAACGCAAAAATATATTTCTTAAGGGGATCCTGCAGTCGTATGATTTACCGACATTATCACATTAGAAGAAATCTTTGAATGGCTTTACAGAATCGCAAAATTCTTTTACAGAATTAAAGTACGTGCAAAAATTTAGCGCGCAGCGGTCGTTTGTATTAAAAACAAAAAAAATTAAAAATTTACTTATTTTTGAAACGTAGAGCTGTCACCCTGATGACAATATTTACTTAATACAAAAATACTGCCAGTTTATATATACAAAATGAGATAGAGGCGCGCTAGGGAAAACATGTAAGAATAATATCATGCAAGTAGAACTAATTAAAATTCGAAAAATTCGCCTAGAAAAAAAGATTTTCTCTAATTGCATTTTATGAATGCAATGCAGGTTATTGTAGGTGCTATCCTTGTCTAGATCATTGTCTATACAAGGACAGATATAGATTGGTAACATGGAAAATGATAGAAAATGGTAAATTTTTGTGCGTAAAACATTCGGCTGCAGGATCCCCGTAAGGGGATCCTGCACTGACAGGCGAACTCCAGCGTGAAAGCGCCATCATCTAGCACGGAACTAAAAATGTCGATAATTTATCATAGTTTTCTATGTTTCCTGTGTTACCGATCTATACCTATCCTTGTCTAACGGATACATCTGTCCTTGTCAGATTGCATCGCCATGCATGCATGTAGTGCGCCACCGCATTTATAAAATTTTAGTGGGAAAAATCTTTTTTTCTAGGCTTTCAATCTTAGTTCTACTTGCACGATATTGTTCCTACATGTCCCTACCTCGCGCTGGTCTCATTTTGCATGCATGAATTAACTGTACAATTTTTGTATTTATCGAATATTGTGGTTAGGTGACAGCTCTACGTGCCGAAAATAAGTAAGATTTTTAATTTTTTTCGTTTTTGATATATATTCGACCAGCGCGAGCTTTATTTTTATCTTACTTTTAATTGTGTAAAAGAGTTTTGCAATTCCGTAAAGCCAATTCAAAATTTCTTTTACCAAAAAAATGTCGGTATACAGACGGGCGCAGGATCCCCTTAAGGGGGGGATCCTCATGTAGACGACTGAAAATAAGGGATTTTCGGGAATTTTTTTAAGAGAAACTATTTAATAAATCGCTTTGATAAGTTTTGGGCTATTTTAGTTGAAGATTTAAGTACGTAAAAAATTTTTTTTACTTTAAAAAAAAATTATATAATATGTTTATAGGGCCGTAAGAAAAAGCGTCCGTTTTAAACGGCGGGCATTCTAGCTACTTGTTTCCTCGTCTGAAACAAAAAAACAAAAAGATTTCTTATTGTTTATAAACATAGTTTGTCGGTGAACCTAAAAAAATGCAAAAAAGTTGAAAATTGACAAAATGGCGGCACTTTAAACAAAAAAATGCAATTTTCACTCACAAATGTGAACTTTATTAATTCAATAAAATTGTTAAAATTAATTATTTTATTAATTTTAGAGGTTCACCGACTAGTAAATTTAATAAACTATGTGTACGTACAGAGCCAATTTGATTGGTCAAATAGTTTTTGAGTTATCGTGCCCGCCAATTTCAAAAACGTGGTTTCGAGATAAACGCGTTTAAAGTTTTCGCCGCTCGTATACCCGCACGTATACCTGCGCGCAAGAAATGGCTGTGAGGCCTCTAAAACTTCGAATTTTTTATTGTAACCTTGGGAATATATTCCACGAATAGTGTACTATTGATTACAATAAAAAAAGAAAAATCGATTTTTTAGACTGTCTACATGAGGATCCCCCCTTAAGGGGATCCTGCAGTCGTCTGTAGAACTCTGTTTTACCCTTTTTTTGTGGGCGGATAAATCTTTGAATTGGCTTTACAGAATCAAAAACCCTTTTACACAATTAAAGTACGCATAAAAATAAAGGGCGCTCTAGACGAGTATTTATCAAAATCGAAAAAAAGTTAAAAATTTCACTTATTTTTTGCACGTACAGCTGTCACCTAACGACAATAATCAATGATTACAAAAATTGTACAGTTAATTCATGCAAAAAGGTCCCAGCGCGCGCTAGGGACAACATGTAGGAACAATATCATGCAAGTAGAACCAAGATTCAAAGCGTAGAAAAAAAGATTTATCTGCCCAAATTTTACAAATGCAAATACACAAGCAGAATGACAAGAAGAGCAGTATTGCGTGAAACAGTAGTGTCCGGATCTTGTCAGAGATGGCGCTGCCTGCAATCTGACAAGGACAGATATATCGTACAGGTATCCGTTAGACAAGGACAGGTATAGCACGGTAACACAGAAAACATAGTAAACAATCAAAATTATCGATTATTTTTAGTTCCGTGCTAGATCGTGGCGCTGTCACGTTGGAGTTCGCCTTTCACTTCAGGATCCCCTTAAGGGGATCCTAAACCGAAGGCCGAACTCCGACGATGTCGATAATGTCGATACGAAATGTGATTTTCGCACAGCTACCAGTTCTTTTTGGATTTATAGAATTAAAAATCCTTTTCCAGGATTAAAGTATAAACGCAAACGGATACGGCTCTGTTCGTGTTTTCATTAAAAAAGAAAAAAAAATTATATAACAAATAATTTGTTAAAGCAGAGAATAGTTGGTATATGAAAAGTACATATTTATATACCAGCTATTCATTGTAAATATAAATATGTACTTTCCATATACCAACTATTCTCTGCTTTAACAAATTATTTAACAAATTATTTAACAAATAATTTGTTAAAGCAGAGAATAGTTTGTATATAAAAAGTACATATTTATATTTATGCATTATAAGTATGCATACGTTTCAAATTCGCGCACTTTTGCATGCGCGTGCGGACACGGAGCATGCGCATGTGGCCACAGAGCTGACAGAGCATGCGCATGTGGCCGCGGGGCATGTTCATGTCGCTACCACAGTCGCTACATCTCGTCGGCAAGGATGCCAGACTCGCGGTTTTTGCCAGCCACTACCAGCCAGTGGTGGGGATGGGCAGAGATGCCAACTTTGCATTTCAGCAACGCAGCCGGGCGCTTCGGCTGGTTTCGGCCAGCTTCGAGCGGGAAGAGGATAGACAGATCTGCTGTCTTCTTCTTCTCTCTCGAGCTATGGCTATTGGCTAGGCGATTCCGGATCTCGTGAATGCCGAGTTGGCGAGGCGACCAGGCGACGCGTGACATTATATCGGCGCGCGACATCAATTATCGATGTATTTTCCTACATATAAATCTAAAAAATAAATAAATCTAAAAATTCTTTAATAAAAAATTATTATATATTTTTTTTACATGTTAATAAAAAATTAAAATTTGATTTCAAAGATAAAAATCCACTCTTGGCCAATATGTACGTTTCTTTATTAAAAAGAATCTGTTTATTTAACAATCTCTATTTAAAGAATTAATTGCAACACAATGATATTATTAAGTGCTAAAAAAAATTATAGTTTATAGTTTATACTATTCTTCTTTCTGTCATTGAATTTATTTGCCATTAAATGTATAACGTACATATTGTTGCTCAACGGAAACCGCGCGAAGGTGGTTACTTGTTCGTAATAGACATCTCAATCGCTTGTGGAACATAAGTATGTAAAGGAACTTGCTGTCGTGTGTGTATATACATGCATATACCAATACATTTCCCTCCTGACGGAAGAGACCACCACCTTCTCGCAGTTTCCGTTGAGCAACAATATGTACGTTATACATTTAATGGCAAATAAATTCAATGACAGAAAGAAGAATAGTATAAACTATAATTTTTTTTAGCACTTAATAATATCATTGTGCTGAAATTAATTCTTTAAATAGAGATTGTTAAATAAACAGATTCTTTTTAAATAAAGAAACGTACATATTGGCCAAGAGTGGACTTTTATCTTTTAAATCAAATTTTAATTTTTTATTAACATGTAAAAAAAATATATAATAATTTTTTATTAAAAAATTTTTTAGATTTATTTATTTTTTAGATTTATATGTAGGAAAATACATCGATAATTGATGTCGCGCGCCGATATAATGTCACGCGTCGCCTGGTCGCCTCGCCAACTCGGCATTCACGAGATCCGGAATCGCCTAGCCAATAGCCATAGCTCGAGAGAGAAGAAGAAGACAGCAGATCTGTCTATCCTCTTCCCGCTCGAAGCTGGCCGAAGCCAGCCGAAGCGCCCGGCTGCGTTGCTGAAATGCAAAGTTGGCATCTCTGCCCATCCCCACCACTGGCTGGTAGTGGCTGGCAAAAACCGCGAGTCTGGCATCCTTGCTCGTCGGTATGACAGGTTTCATAACCTGAGAGTCGTCAACTTTAACGCTAAATATCTCGCTTCGTAGGTCAGACCGCCGCATTTTTCTGCCAGATTCTTTCATTTTATGCAAAAACGAATCGATTAAGCCTAATTTCTTCGATATTTGAGGTGCAGTAGGTATTCTAAATAAATACCTAATTTTTTTAAGTTTTTAGTCTGCAATTTACCATTAGACGCATTATTTTTGTACGTACTTTCAACACGTAAAAGGATTTTCAATTCTGTAAAGCCAATTCGGAGAAAATCACCCACATGTAAATATCGGTATCCAGGATCCCAGCCCTTAATTTAAGGAGGGTGGTTGCTCAAATAAAAATGATAAGAATTAGTTCAAATTTATGGAGGACATTCGTCTACGGGAATCTGTCGTCCATACCAAAATTATAGACAATTGTCTACATGGTTGTCGAGTAATTAATTATTGAATTATTGCGCTTTTAACATTTTTGCTATGTCGCCCGTGTATAAGAGTATATCAAAATGATAAGAATTAGTTAAAATTTATAGAGGATATTTGTCTATGGGAATCTGTCATTCATGCCAAAGTTGAAGACAATTGTCTGCATGGTTGTCGAGTTATTAGTTATTGAAATTTATAACTTCAATAATTAATAACTCGACAACCATGCAGACAATTGCCTTCAACTTTGGCATGGATGACAGATTTCCATAGACCAATATCCTCCATAAATTTTAACTAATTCTTATCATTTTTTTTAGCGGATTTGAGCAACCACTTGAAAACAATTGTCTGCATGGTTGTCAAGTAATTAATTATTGAAGTTATACTCTTATACATTGGAAACATTATACATAATTTATACATAGCAAAAATATTGAAAGGCAAACAACGCGTAAGTACGAGCAATGCGAAGACACCTATAAATTTTCCCCTCTTGTCGCGCCGCCTGCCACGCAGTGCTGCGATTTCGAGCCCGCGCACGGTGACGAATTTTCCCCTCCACTACGCATACAGAGTGACGCTCGGTCTATCGGTGTGTCGGCTTCGCTCGGCACGCCGAGCGAGAGGGAGAATATCACTCCCTCCTTGTCGCTCTCACATAGCTCGCGCGATCGACGATGTTTTTACGCTGGAAATGCTTTCTCGGCATCTCGGCGTGAATCTGAGTTGCCGATGCAGGTTAGGTGCACGATAATCAAAGAGCGATCTTTGGAATAGTGTAGACATGATTAGACATAATGTCAAAATGATTACTAAACATAAAAAAAATTATAGTAAAAAAGTATGTTTATCATTCTTGCAGAAATTTTCATGCTTTGACCCTGACCTATGCTCCTATTTTTTTGACAATTTTTTTCCGAAAAAAATTCCGTAAAAGAGAAGACACGTATTTTTTTATTTGGCCTACGATTAATATTTCCGAGTGTAATATTTGTAAGAAATTGAATTTGACGGTAACTGTTACTTCTAAGTTAATTAATATCCTGGAAATATTCAATTCTATCGAAAAATGACTGGGATGAAATTTGTTTAGTTTAAAATAAGTTACATGATGTATATACATTTACGGAATTCTTTTCGGAAAAGAATTGTCAAAAAAATAGGAGCATAGGTCAGGGTCAAAGCATGAAAATTTCTGCAAGAATGATAAACATACTTTTTTACTATAATTTTTTTTATGTTTAGTAATCATTTTTACATTATGTCTAATCATGTCTACACTATTCCAAAGATCGCTCTTTGATTATCGTGCACCTAACTTGCACCGGCAACTCAGATTCACGCCGAGATGCCGAGAAAGCATTTCCTGCGTAAAAACATCGTCGATCGCGCGAGCTAAGTGAGAGCGACAAGGAGGGAGTGATATTCTCCCTCTCGCTCGGCGTGCCGAGCGAAGCCGACACACCGATAGACCGAGCGTCACTCTGTATGCGTAGTGGAGGGGGAAATTCGTCACCGTGCGCGGGCTCGAAATCGCAGCACTGCTGCCACGCAGCGGAACAGTAACCAACCTCCTTAAAATATAGAAGAAAATATCAGAAGAAAAAATTAAGGCTCCTGTTTACTCACTGCAGCCATCTTGGATTGATGACGTCAGAAGCGAGAAAAATATCATAAAAATTCTTGCGACGTACATTCAAATAAAATTGTTTTTCAATACGATAGCATTTGTAATCGATAGAATAGAGTTGTAAAATATACCGAAAACACTTCTTTAATCCACGTATGTCGAATTGAATTGTGCTAATCAAGGACGAAAACTAGCCGTTTGACAGCTGCCGAATTGAAATAAATATTTATTTTCACATATTAAATTATAACCAAATAGGAATCTTCGGTATATTTTAACACTACAACAATTGTTTAAAATATAAAAACACTACACTAAAACGAAAAATAACGTTGTAAATCGCAAGAATAATTTAGCTTTTTAACGTCATTTTTCACGCTTTTTAGTTCATAATTTTGCCAGGTGTGACGCTGTGTGTACTGTCAACGCGGACTTTGCAATCGAGCCAGCAGGAGCCTTAAGGGGATCCTAAAGCGAAGGCCGAGCTCCGACGATGTCGCTGTTTTACCGTCAAAATTACCGACAAATTGACAAATTTTCTGGAAGCTCCAGGTTTTTTTTGATTGCATGGAATGATAAATCCTTTTCCAGAATTAAAGTATGAACGCAAACGGATACGGGTGTGATCGATTTTACGCAGAGGAAGAAAGAAAGTATAATGACATTTATATTTACGTTTAGGGTGGATACACCGCCAAGGTTAGAGTTGACAAGTCGTGAAAACATCAACTTTATACACAAATTTGGTAGCTTTCATGCACAATGCAAACAACACCCCGCATCCGTTGGAGTGTCTACTTTAATTCTGCAAAAGGAATTATAATTCAATACAGCCAATAAAAATCTGGAGCTTACGGAAAATTTTCGGTCTGTATACGCTCGAGATTTCCATGATTTCGCAGAGCTCCAACTTTTTATTGGCTGTATAGAATTATAATTCCTTTTGCAGAATTAAAGTAGACACTCCAACGGACGCGGCTCTGTTGTTGCATTGTGCATGAAAGCTACCAAATTTGTGTATAAAGCTGATGTTTTCACGACTTGTCAACTGTAACCTTGGCGGTGTATCTATTCTAAAAAGCTGGAGCTGTGCGAAAATTTGTAGGGTTGTCGGTAATTTTGTCGGTAAAACAGCGACATCGTCGGAGTTTGGCCTTCGCTTTAGGATCCTACGGAAGCGCCTATACGCCATAACGTTGGCACCTCGTGTTATAGGAACATGCGCATTAGTTTTTGTCCTAAGGAACGGCACTGTGTATTCCAGGAGGAACGGAACCCTGGGTGCCGTTCCTTTTCGAGATTAAGGTAAATATTGTTAAATTACATTTTGAGTAGATCTTTACATTTTTGGATGGATAAATTTGTTAATTTAACGAAGATCTTGAAATATAAAAATTGTAGGGTAATTAATTGAATTAAATACAAAGTTTTTTAAAGTTAAGGTTAACTTTTTAGGTTAAAACGAAATTGTACACAATATATCCCAGGTAGAATAGAAAGTCATAAAATGTCAAAGTGACCTCAAATGATGTCCAAAGAATGATTAAATTATGATAAAAGGTGAATTTTGTAGTCATATTCTCATCATTTTGACATCACTTTGACATTATCATGACTTTCTGTTCTACTTAGGATAATCCTTTCTTTTTTGTATTCTAATGTATTAGAAATAGTTGTACATAAAATTATTCTGACTTATTGCTATTTTAAAATAATGAAATGTATACTGAAAATTACTGTAATTTAAATATCAACTTAATCATAACGTGCTTATTATTATTTCTATAGATGGATTCTGTACAATCAAGGAAAATTAAAATTAGATACGGCGAGAAATGTATGAATATATATGTGACAAATAATACTTTGAAGAAAAGTGTCTTAAAAGATTATTTTCCTGACGGTGGGACTTTGACATATCAAATTGATGGGGAGACATATCTATTAGACACGGATGCTCAATCCATCTACGTAAATGCAAATGTGGACATTTATGATTTCAACGTTCCAAAAGGTTTGTATAACATTATCTTACATCATATACTTTATACTATACTCATATAATTATTGTAAAGAAATGTTATTTTGAATAATATATAGCTATATAACTTGGCTACAGTTTTCAAAAAATAATCAACATTTTTCTAGATGTACCTGTTTCACAGCTCATTGGAAAAAAACGTAAACGTTTTCACGATATTCTTGAAACGTTATATTCAGAAAAAAAATCAGATTGTGTTAAAAAGAAGGTAAATTTTATGTGTTCTATTTTTTAATATTTACAAATAATAACAATAACAATAATGATAATAAATGTAATAATTTCAGTTATCTCAACAAAAGATAGAATACACATGATAAAATTTAAATACCTTCTCTTTATCACAATCTGATTTTTTTTCTGAATATAACGTTTCAAGAATATCGTGAAAACGTTTACGTTTTTTTCCAATGAGCTGTGAAACAGGTACATCTAGAAAAATGTTGATTATTTTTTGAAAACTGTAGCCAAGTTATATAGCTATATATTATTCAAAATAACATTTCTTTACAATAATTATATGAGTATAGTATAAAGTATATGATGTAAGATAATGTTATACAAACCTTTTGGAACGTTGAAATCATAAATGTCCACATTTGCATTTACGTAGATGGATTGAGCATCCGTGTCTAATAGATATGTCTCCCCATCAATTTGATATGTCAAAGTCCCACCGTCAGGAAAATAATCTTTTAAGACACTTTTCTTCAAAGTATTATTTGTCACATATATATTCATACATTTCTCGCCGTATCTAATTTTAATTTTCCTTGATTGTACAGAATCCATCTATAGAAATAATAATAAGCACGTTATGATTAAGTTGATATTTAAATTACAGTAATTTTCAGTATACATTTCATTATTTTAAAATAGCAATAAGTCAGAATAATTTTATGTACAACTATTTCTAATACATTAGAATACAAAAAAGAAAGGATTATCCTAAGTAGAACAGAAAGTCATGATAATGTCAAAGTGATGTCAAAATGATGAGAATATGACTACAAAATTCACCTTTTATCATAATTTAATCATTCTTTGGACATCATTTGAGGTCACTTTGACATTTTATGACTTTCTATTCTACCTGGGATATATTGTGTACAATTTCGTTTTAACCTAAAAAGTTAACCTTAACTTTAAAAAACTTTGTATTTAATTCAATTAATTACCCTACAATTTTTATATTTCAAGATCTTCGTTAAATTAACAAATTTATCCATCCAAAAATGTAAAGATCTACTCAAAATGTAATTTAACAATATTTACCTTAATCTCGAAAAGGAACGGCACCCAGGGTTCCGTTCCTCCTGGAATACACAGTGCCGTTCCTTAGGACAAAAACTAATGCGCATGTTCCTATAACACGAGGTGCCAACGTTATGGCGTATAGGCGCTTCCGTAGGATCCCCTTAAGGGGATCCTGAACCCGTCTGTATACCGACATTTTCGTACTTCTAATTTTTCGTCGCATTAACTTGACAGACTGGAAAATGCTTCTCCACGATTTCATTACATATATCAATGATCCCCGGGAACTCTAATTTTATACGAAAAACCATAAATAGTTATTTCTTAATAATAATTACAGATTTCCTTACCAAACTTTTATCTCAATATGGCGTCTCAAGTCGTAGACGAGCTGTCAACTCATCATAACATGTACTTCATATAACAGATGCACAGTTTGTACGAACACGAAAATAAGTTTCCGGAGGTTGTAGTACACGAAAGAACATGTAGAATCCTACAAATCGAGGTTAGAAGTCTAATATAAGAGTACGGTATGAAGTACGATTTTTGCGTATGTGTGCGTGCAATATAGGTGCTACCCTTGTCTATATCATTTTCTGAACAAGGACAGTTGTAGATCGGTAACATAGAAAATGATAGAGAATGGTAATTCCTTGGCGGTGTATCTATTCTAAAAAGCTGGAGCTGTGCGAAAATTTGACCGGAAATAAGTTGGCGCTGGAAGTTCATATTTTTTAATGAACTATAGCTCAAACGATTGCTCCCTGATTGCTCCCTCAGAATCAACAATTGCTCCCCTTTTAAAATGATTATTTTTTATGATATTTACACAAAACTAAAATTTTCTAATTTTCACTCAAAAACATATTTCTAATAACTCTATGCAATTAAAACCGGTGTAGAACGATTACCCCTAAATTGCTCCTTATTGCTCCATCATTATTTTAATGATTTATTGCATATTTTATTAAAAAATTAATAAATTAATTATTTCACAAGTGACGCCGCCGCCACCTATCGGCCGCCTATTGTAACTACATGGTTCGGCAGCCAAAGGCGGAATATTCAAACGTAATATAACAGCTCTATCGTTTATAACTATATCTCAAAGAGTTTAGTCAACATTTTCTATTGATTTTTGCTAGAACAACTGTTTCTCGCTTGCTCTATTAAGATATTCAATTGCTCCATTTGTATAATTAATTTTTAATGACATTTTAGCAAAAAACCACTTGTTTTTTTGGAATAACGTACTTCCTATAGTTCTCTGCAAGTATATCTAACATAAAACGATCGCTTCTTAATTGCTCCATCATCCGTAGATTACAAACTCGATTGAGATTGATCAATTATCTTAAGCGTATGCTTTACGTCCTTAAAGGCCATTGCACGTAACAACGTTGTAGTTTTAATCGTAAGGCAGTAAGAAAATAGACCAATCACACTCGATTATTCATCAAGCGCGAGAAGAATAATCGACTGTGATTGGTCTATTTTCTTACGGCCTTACGATTAAAACTAAGGGTTGGTTTATAATAGCCGTAACCGTTAACTTAGGCTGGTGCCGTAAAAGTTGGAAGATAGGAAACCTGTACTACCGTTTATAATTGGATTATAAACGGTAGTACGGGTTTCCTATCTTCCAACTTTTACGGCACCAGCCTAAGTTAACGGTTACGGCTATTATAAACCAACCCTAAAACTTTGTTACGTGCAATGGCCTTTAAGGACGTAAAGCATACGCTTCAGATAATTGATCAATCTCAATCGAGTTTGTAATCTACGGATGATGGAGCAATTAAGAAGCGATCGTTTTATGTTAGATATACTTGCAGAGAACTATAGGAAGTACGTTATTCCAAAAAAACAAGTGGTTTTCTGCTAAAATGTCATTAAAATGGAGCAATTGAATATCTCAATAGAGCAAGCGAGAAACAGTTGTTCTAGCAAAAATCAATAGGAAATGTTGACTAAACTCTTTGAGACATAGTTATAAACGATAGAGCTGTTATATTACGTTTGAATATTCCGCCTTTGGCTGCCGAACCATGTAGTTGCAATAGGCGGCCGATAGGTGGCGGCGGCGTCACTTGTGAAATGATTAAGGCCGGTATTCATAGTCGGATCTTATTTCAAGACCGTCTTAAGTAACGTCTTAAGGCGCTAATGCGGCTCTGTGATTGGTTCGTGACATCTTAAGATTGTACTTAAGACGGTCTTAAATATAAGATTCGACTATGAATACCGGCCTATATTATTAATGTTTCAATAAAATATGCAATAAATCATTAAAATAATGATGGAGCAATAAGGAGCAATTAAGGAGCAATCGTTCTACACCGGATTTAATTGCATAGAGTTATTAGAAATATGTTTTTGAGTGAAAATTAGAAAATTTTAGTTTTTTGTAAATATCTTAAAAAATAATCATTTTAAAAGGGGAGCAATTGTTGATTCTGAGGGAGCAATCAGGGAGCAATCGTTTGAGCTATTGTTCATTAAAAAATATGAACTTCTAGCGCCAACTTATTTCCGGTGAAAATTTGTAGGGTTGTCGGTAATTTTGTCGATAAAACAGCGACGTCGTCGGAGTTCGGCCTTCGCTTCAGGATCCCCTTAAAGCAGAGCTGGGATTTAGTTGCACATTTCGGGCCGATTCCCGAGGCGACGCCTCCTATTCCCCCACTGCCGCTCGAGGCTCGGCGGCCGAGCCGCCGACAGCGCGCTTGACATTGTTTCTCAGGAGCGTCACGCGTGCTATACCTAGGATTGAACTACGATACATTTCCCCCGAACAATATTAAGTAGCTAGTTAGAACAGTCTTTTTTCAATAATTAATAATTGAAAATCTTTATATCATTATTATTATTAATATTCTATATATATATATTGTTGCTATTGAATTACATATTTAAATAAAACCTGTAATAATTATATAATATTTTATTTGGAACTCTTAGTTTGTGCGCTATACTTATAACAAAATTACATATTAGGCCATTTAGTTTCGCAATATATATAGAATACAATTGATTAAGAAATCGGTAAGCGTGGTGTGTGTAGAAATATGTACTATATATAATTATTATACAAATTATAATTAGGACAATAGTTTCATATTATAGTACATATAGTACATATTTCTACACACAGCACGCTTACCGATTTCTTAATCAATTGTATTCTATATATATTGCGAAAATAAATGGCCTAATATGTAATTTTGTTATAAGTATAGCGCACAAACTAGTTCCAAATAAAATATTATATAATTATCACAGGTTTTATTTAAATATGTAATTCAATAGCAACAATATATATATAGAATATTAATAATAATAATGATATAAAGATTTTAAATTAATAATTATTGAAAAAAAACTGTTCTAACTAGTTACTTAATATTGTTCGGGGGGAATGTATCGTAGTTCAATCCTACGTATAGCACGCGTGACGATCCTGAGAAACAATGTCAAGCGCGCTGTCGGCGGCTCGGCCGCCGAGCCTCGAGCAGCAGTGGGGGAATAGGAGGCGTCGCCTCGGGAATCGGCCCGAAATGTGCAACTAAATCCCAGCTCTGCCTTAAAGCATAGTTTTAGAGAGAGAGCAAATATTATGATAGGAATTATTTTTTCATAAGATAACTTCCTTTTGCTAGCTTTGCTTGCTTGTAAGGTAAACGATTTTTAAAACTTTAATGTATTATTTACAGTTTAAATTACTTATACATGACAAAATGGCTACCAAAAATATGGAAGAAAAAAGTATCCAAACATGTAAGTATTTTTCTGGATATCCGATATAACATGCAGTAGAAAATATTTTTCTTGCTACATAGGTTATACATATAATACACATATAATAAATTTTCTTTCTACCTTTTGTAGCACAATCATCTTCCGAAGTTTGTAAAGATATTGCAGTATCTACTGAGAGGATTTATATATATAATTCATTGGAAATGATAAAATTAAGAGAAGAATTATTCAGAACGAAGAAACACTATCAATCACAGGTGAAAGTTCTAAAACAGAAAACAAGACGTATGGAAAAAAAGATAGCTAATATGAAAACAATACTTGCATCTTTAAATAAAAAACAATTTTCTACAAGAAGAACAATTTTATAATTTAAAAGATATTGCAGCAGAAAAGATGGAAAATAAATGCATTTACTTAAAGAAATAATTAATAAATTAAAAAGGAAGCCACTATAACTTGCAAGTTTTTACCTCCATTATGAACTTTTGCCCTAACGTTACATTATTACTTACCATGAGCATATACGTACGAGAAACTTTCGATTCATACCTTCCGCATCTAAAAACTTTAAGTGATATTGTTGTGTAGATGGTGAACCTGATTTTAATAAGAAAACAGCATATATTAAAAAACGTGTAAAAAATTTGAATCATATATTATTACTTGGAGTTCTAATTAGACGAAATGGCAATAAGACAACAGATTGAATATGATGGAAAAAATTTTTCTGGTTATTATGATGTTGACAATAACATTGCGAGTGAGGAATGTATTGCAGAAGAAGCGGTAGTATTTTTAATTGTCGGCATTAGTGAGTTATGGAGAATAAGTTGGATATTTTTTATCAATATGGCATAACGGCGAACAAAAAGCAAATTTAGTCAATCAATGTTACGTGATTACGGAATAAATATAACAACTATAACATATATGTGACGATGCAGCATGTATAATTTAAGTATGATACGTATCTTACAATGTAAAATACCTAAATCCTGTTTACAGACGCATATAATGGTTTGAACATCCTATCTTCAAATCGAAAATACATGTATTCTTAGATATGTGTCACATGCTAAAATTGATATGGAACACTTTTGGAGATTATAAAAATATTATAAATAAGAATACAGAGAATATATAGCATATTAGGAATATATCGTATCTGCACGAAATTCAAGAAAATAAAGGCTTACATATAGGTAACAAATTTTGAAAAGGATATACTATAGAGTAAAAAAAAAGATGAATACTTGCTTCGCAGCTCAAATATTTAATTCATCTCTTGCGAATCCACTTAAAAATGAGCAATTATTAGTGCAGTTTAATCGTAAAACGGAACTCTTCGGTTTTTAAACTAATATCGAAAGTTTGAAAATGTTATACCGATATATGCTAAAAGGAATAAATTGTAGGACGTATCCCAGTGAGAAATGATACATCGAAAAAACGTCGATTACATATCGAAATCTCGATATCAATATAAAATCGATCCTCACATCAATTTCGATATTCAGATGGTCACAATTTAGAGCATTTATCGATATCGATCGACATCGAATTGATATTGATTTGATGTCGAAAACAGTTACAAAAAATTTTAATTTGATTTTTATCATCTCTATAGGAATTACATTATACTATACTATGACACCGCGTGTCTGCCTGAAAAAACCCGCTCTCTCAGGCGGTCACCCATCCAAGGAGTGGCACCCGTTTGACCACGTTGATATTGACCACGGTCCCGATTGACTACGTTGAAATTGACCACGTTGCGATTGACCACGTTACAATTGACCACGTTGTGATTGACCACGGTCCCGATTGACCACTGTCCTTATTGACCACGGTCCCGATTGACCACCGTCCCGATTGACCACCGTCCCGATTGACCACCGTCCCGATTGTCCACGGTCTCAATTGACCACCGACCCGATTGACCACAGTCCCGATTGACCACAGTCCCGATTGACCACAGTCCCGATTGACCACGGTCCCAATTGACCACCGTCCCGATTGACCACCGTCCCGATTGACCACCGTCCCGATTGACCACCGTCCCGATTGACCACCGTCCCGATTGATCACCGTCCCGATTGACCACGGTCCCGATTGACCACGGTCCCGATTGACGATTAGTGACGCGCTTTAAAAGTATTTAATTGTTTAAAGCGCGTCATTAACCTATATAGGTTAGTTCGGGACGGTGGTCAATCGGGACGGTGGTCAATCGGGACGGTAGTCAATCGGGACCGTGGTCAATCGGGACGGTGGTCAATCGGGACTGTGGTCAATCGGGACGGTGGTCAATCGGGACCGTGGTCAATCTGGACGGTGGTCAATCGGGACCGTGGTCAATCGGGACTGTGGTCAATTGGGACCGTGGTCAATTGGGACCGTGTTCAATCGGGACGGTGGTCAATCGGAACCGTGGTCAATCGGAACGGTGGTCAATCGAAACCGTGGTCAATCGGTACCGTGGTCAATCGCAACGTGGTCAATCGCAACGTGGTCAATTGCAACGTGGTCAATATCAACGTGATCAATCGGGACCGTGGTCAATATTAACGTGGTCAAACGGGACGCTCCCCATCCGAGTGTGGTACCACGCCAACGTCGCTTAACCTGTTTGATGAATGGACTAGTGGTGATCCTCTGACTCTGATGCTTCCTTCTTGCTTATACTCATATATTTCACATCTTTATAGTGTTCCACAACTTTTTAATAATATATATAAATGGAAAATATTAAAAACAATGTAAAAACTATTTTGATATACGAGTAAAATAAATATTAATAATATTAATTAATCAATATTAATATTAATATAAGATTCGTATATTAAATACAAAATAATATAATATTAATATAATAATGATAACTAAAGACGTTGCCCGGACAAGTGAGGACTATAATTATTGACGGGCAATTCAAATGCACTTATTAAAAAAAAAAACACGAAATTGGCTTTACTTTTTTATATCATCGCATAATTGGACAACATTCATAATCTTATTAAGTAGAAAAAAGAATTAGGGGATTGCAAAAGGTTAACTCGTTGCACTGATTAATTCAAAATTTATAAACATCAGACAGCACTATTCCATGTATAGACAAACTTTTGTAATATGTATTAGGCAGGGTTGGGAAGTAACTCGTTACTTGTAACGAAGTTACAGTTATAGTTACTTTTCTTTAGTAACTATAACTTAACTTCGTTCCTTTTTTTCATCTATAATTTTAACTTAACTTAGTTACATTTTTTTGATAACTAGTAACTAATTTAATAGTTACTCTAATAGTTACTTTATATTTTTATTTTATACTTTATATTTTTCTGCTTTTAATCAACAAATAAGAGAAGTCTCGAGTCCGCACAAAAAAATTGTATAAATTTTTAAAATCGAATAATTGCCACGTAAACTTTTTATTAAAAGTTTTATTAATTTTTAAAAAATTTTATTATACTATGTTATATATTATACAGGGTGTTTCCGGGTTAAACGACCAAACTTAAAATATGAGTATATAGGATCTCAAAACAAGAAAATTTTTCCTCTAGAGGTATGCTCGCAAACGCTTTGTTCAAGAGATATTAACTTTGAAGTTACAAAGTTAGGAATGAATAATTTTAAAATAATATAGGTTTATCCTCTTTAGTGCTAAACAGTAATCAAAATTAAAACAATTATCCTCTTTACTATGCTTACAGTAATTAAAATTAAAATAATTATCCTCTTTACTGTTTTACAGTAACCAAAATTTAAGTATTAAATATTTTGTTCAGAATGATAGCTTCTAGCCCAGAGACAAGCGTTGCACCTATCAGTAAAAGAACAAGTGAGTAATTGACATTGTGCGTTTGTTATTCCTTCGCACGCTTGCGCTATCTTCCGTTTTTGTTGTGATTAAAGGTTATTTCATACATTTTTCATACAGGCATTTTATATACTTTTTGCTTGAGAACATTCCAATTAAAAAAATCTATTGGTGTTAAATCATTTTGAACAAGATATTTATTACTTAAATTTTGATTACTATAAAGCAGTAAAGAGGATAATTATTTTAATTTTGATTACTGTTAAGCAGTAAAAAGAATAATTATTATAATTTTGATTAATGTTTAACAATAAAAAAGATTAGAAGATATAATGATTATAATTTTGATTACTGTACATTTTGATTACTGTTGAGGATAAACCTACATTATTTTGAAATTATTTATTTATAATAGTTCTGCAACTTCAAAAGAAAATATCTTCTCTTGAACGAAGTGTTTGCGAGCATACCTCCAGAAGAAAGTTTTTCTTGTTTTGAGATCCTAAACTCATATGTCAAGTTTGGCCGTTTAACCCGGGAATATCCTGTATAATGTGACATAATTAAGTATGTAGTACATAATACCCAGATAACATTTTGACGTCATAAAGACGTAGTTTAAACGTCTTTGGGACGTCTTATGTCACTATTTACGACGTCTTTAGTACAATGCATTAGGACGTAGATTAGACATTATTTTAAGACGTTCTTTAGACTTTTTAAAGACATTTAAGACGTTTTTTATAGCATGCATGTTGTCTGGCTATAAATTGAGAAAAACATGAAAGAAGAGCTAGCGTTGTGCAGTGTGCTTGTAGTAATTAATATACTATTATATTAATCCAAAAGTATATATGTATATGCCACTTCATTATAAGAGAGTATAGACTCCACGATATAACTGATACAAATTGTGCCGTACTTATATAACATCGCTCATCGTATTTTTCTTACGAGAAACGGATCTCATCAAAAGCCATCTATCGGTCGGATGATGCGATCGAAAATACGCCGTTCTAGCAAATCTTAAAGCCATTTTTTCTAAGACGTCATACAGACGTATTTCTAACAAAGTCTGAAAGACGTTTTTTCTAAGACGTCATATAGACGTATTTCTAACAAAGTCACACAGACGTCTCTTTTAAAACGTCGTTACAACGTCATTAAGACATGCGTGTTGTGTGGGTAAATTATTAATTAAATAAAGTTTGAAATATAAGATTCTTATATTTAAAATAATAGTACACATTTATTGCAAAACAGTAACTGAAAAGTAACAACTCGTTACTTTTTGAGTTATTGTAACTGTAAACATATGTTACTTTTCAAAGTCGGTAACTTGTAACTGTAACTGTATAGTTACTTTTTTAGTAAAAAAAAACTGTAACTGTTGCAACCCGTTTTTCCTCGGTCTCGCCCGCCGAGGAGGCGCGGCTGCAAATTAGCCACCGATAATTAGGTAGGCAGGTATTCTCGAGGTATTCAGGCAGACAGGTATTCTCCGAGGTATTTACAGGCATCAAGGTAGGCAGATGACATCCAGATTTCCGCGAGGTATTCAGATAGGTAGATATTTTCCAATAGGTAAGCGAGACATACGGGTACACGGATAATCTCCACGATATTCGCGAGGTATTCCAACAGGTAATCTCGAGGTATTCGCGAGGTATCGCTAAAACTTGGGCGCCAGGTGCGAGTACGCGCACCACGTTTCCGTAAGCTTAACCTTAATGCGATCGCCCGGACACGCACGTCCACTCAGGGCGCGAGGCGAGTTTGATACTCTGAGGGGAGGGAGAGGCGGCGCAACGCAATCAACACACTCAATTATATGTAACGAATCATGTGTATATTTACGGAAAGAAATAGAATATTGGTGAAGAAAGATAACAAAAAAGTAGAATAATAGGCTCACGTTCGCAACTCACTCATACAAACTCACATTCGCGACTCACGCATACAGCACACTCGAACTATATCCGCAACTTCTTCGAAACTCGAAAGACCGATTCGCCATTTACTCGAAACCCGAAAGACCAACGCTCGCGAGACTCTACACGCGCTCGTTTTCGCGGCGGCCTCTGCGAATGCGCGGCAAAAACCCGCACGACATTCCTCGGCCGCCCGCGACGCAATAACCGCAACAATTGCCCCCGACACGTCTCACAACGTTCGCGGGACTCTACCCTTCTCCCGATACGTTTTACGACGTTCGCGAGACAACTTACTCGAAACTCGAAATTCTCCCGACACGTTTTACGACGTTCGCGAGACGATCACGACACTTTCCGCGACACTCTCATTCGGAATCCGCGAAACAACACTAATAACCACCGCGATTCCGCGATCCCGTGGAAACTTCCGACGCAACGGTCTCACCCTGCCGGGCGTATCCGGCACGCGCGATACGCCTGACGCAACCGCGCACGGAAAGTTTCCCACACCCACACACACACGCGACTGCCGGCCGCACTGGTCCCCGAGGAGGGTGTTTACGCGAGCTTTAAGTCCCGGTCTACAATCAGTCATATGTCGGAGTCGGATGTCGGAACGTAACCGATGGACCAATGAGATAATTTCTTTTTTGCAAACAAATTTTCCTCATTGGACCATCGGCTAAGTTCCGACATCCGACTCCGACATATGACTGATTGTAGACCGGGACTAAACCGTGTGCGCCCCCGGCCAGCCTCCTTTGTCCGCGTCTCAAGGTAAAAGGTACTCTAGGTACCGAACAATCTCCTTGCACGAGACAACGTACGTGCACAGGTAGCTCAAGGTAATTATGATGAGGCGGAGGCCGAGGTCGCACACCGAACGCAACGAGATACCGCGGTGGTAGCCTTACACAATCCGCTGCGCTGCTCAGGACGGCTGTTTGGTCGGGGTGGACTCGCAACGGCTCCAGGATGACACCTCTTCGCTGGCTGGCACGACAGTGCCGAGCATGGTGGAAAGAATACATGGTGTGCGCAAAACTCGTAAACCACGCCCCTTTTCAGCCTTTGGCGCACGAAAAAACACAGGGCAGGCAACTTTGAAAAACAAAATGTTTAGCTTTGAAAGTTTGGTACGATTGGTGTCTAAACATCCTTCTCGCACTCTCTGGTTATTCTCTTCTATCTTACTTGATCTTACTTTACTTCTGCATTTGTCGTTGTTGACATTCTCTGTCGAAACGTGAGCGTCGTGAAACGTGAAAAATCATTGAAAATGGTGCGCTGCATAGTGAAAAACTGTGAAAATAATTGCAGAACATGCACACCGGAGCAAGCAAATTTTCATAAATTACCGGATAACAAAATTATCCGTGAAGGATGGTTTCGGAGCATTGTAGAGATTATATTGCCTTCGAACATCGTTAACGGTATGCCTCTGCATGATAAAATTTAAATTTGTTTATTTTGATATACTGTATCATGAAGTAACAAAAACTATATTGTTTGAAAGATCAGAAGTTTTGTAATGTATCTTTTTTATCTGTTATTTAAGCACGAATTTGCTCCGTACACTTTGCTCCGGAATCTTCATTCAATCGAAGAGAAAGAGAGGAGAAAATATTTTTAAAAGACGACTTTTGTCAACTGCTGTACCAACATCTACTCATCTACTCAAGAAAAAACAATGTACAATAACGTTTGTAATTTTGTATTAATTATGTAAATATACTTGACAGAATGAAATAATGTATATAAATATGTGTACCTTAAAGTGAAATTTATAGTAATATTGTAATAAATTATATTTTTATTTAATACAACTCTCATTTTCTTAATTTCTTATGTTTCGAAACTTATGTTAGTACGCAAGAAGAAAAAGTTGTTTAAAGAAATGTTTCTCAAAATAATACCACACTGTCGAGAAAGGATTGAAAAACATGAAAACACACACTTATTAATTTTATTCGTGCAATTTTTTATTTTTAATATTAATATTTTTTAAATATTTTTTTAAATATTAAAGTATGTATTAAGATGTAAAAGAAACAATAAAGATAACAAATAGTAAGAAGGAATACATTCGAGATTTACAGGTTTCCATTTATGCAACAAACTGTATACTTTTACATGTATAATTTCACACGATTAACGAATTATCAATTAATGTCATATAATACACATTCGTACATATGCACGTATGTAGTTGTATGTACATATTGTTACAGTCTAGTCAGCGTAGCAAAATCTGCAATGTACCGCCACTTATATCCCTAGAATTCTAGGAATTTTTTTATGTTGGTAGACATATATTCTTTCGTGTCGCAATCAGAAAGAAACGATAGATTTTAGACAGAGAAAGAGTCGTTTTGCGCACACCATGTATTCTTTCCACCATGGTGCCGAGTCGTTCGCCAGTTCGGACCGCGTTGGGTCCCCGCGCATGCGCGGCCGCCCGCGGCCGCTCAGCTCCGCCGATCCGCTCTTCGCGCTGCTCTCGCCGCTCACGACGTCCCACGTGACGCCTGCCGCTCGCCCGCGGGACTTTTAAATGGGGTGCTCCTCGCCTTGTTTTATTGGCGGTACCGGTCGGGACTCTCCGAGTCTGATGCAGGTGCGCCAGGCTGGCCAGGCCTTGGCCACTGACCGGTGCAGTCCAAGTCCCCGGCTGCGGCATCCGGGGTCGCACGTCCGCCCTGCAGCAGCGGCGTTGTGTCCTTCACAAAACGTGGCGGCGCGCCCTTGGTTTCCTTGCTGCGGCGGGCTCGGGCGTCTCGCTGCTCCTGGCGGGACCGCGGGACGGCCCGGCGGCGGGTCCGGACGTGACTCGGTTGTCGGCGTGCTGCTCCGTTCGGTCCCCGCCGACGCTTGGTTTCTCCTTCGTCGCGACACGTGGTCGTTACATTTGGTGGCTGGCTGCCCACCCCGCGACACTCGCCGCGCTCCTCCTATAACTTACGCCTCGTAAAGATAAATAGTTAACGCAAATGTCCCTCTTCGACTCGGGTCGAGGCAGCATCCCCGGTTTTCCCCTCGGCCGAGCCGTCCGGGCGGTGGACGCGACTATGTCACGTCACACTGTAACTAGATACTTCTACAAAGTAACTTTCCCAACCCTGGTATTTTGTTAGTTAATGTAATTTAAAACACAATAATTTTCAGTTTTCTTCGATTTAGGAAACAATTTAGTTCTTTTTATCTCATAAGTCGAATCGTTATCAAACCAATATCGAATCGTTGATGATGGACAAACGTGGAAACATTGAAAATCTTGAAAGGAAGTATTATATTATATTGCTACTGCTACCAAGAGATATTTTTTGCAAAGTTATCATAACATCGAAATAATCTCGAAATTTTGAAATTATCGACGTCCAACAACTTGACTAACCGCATTGATGAGATTTTGATGAATTGATATCTAATCGACGTCTTTTCGATGTATCATTTCTCACTGGGGTATCATTTTAAGTGATGCAGCTGAATATCTCTTAAAGACTACGTTTACACGGCGGCTTATAAGCCAAAGTTATAACTGCCGTATACTATCCGCTCCAAAACTGTTCTTCTTTTTATCAATATGACCACTTAAATATGAGCCTCTTTCATACTCTAAACATTTGAATTAATCTCTTTTGATATATACATACTAGAAAGTGTAGTTTAAAATCAAAAGAAGCTCTTATTTAAATGATCATTATGATCAAAAGAAGAAACGTTTTGGATCGGATAGTATACGGCAGTTATAACTTCGGCTTATAAGCTGCGGTGTAAACGTAGTCAAAGTAAAAAAGATTGGAAAAAATGTTTCAGACAAAAGTCGTATGGTTTCAAGGGGGACATAAGATGGTGGCAATGATTTGACCTTGGATGGTCGTTTGAAGCTCACGTGAATGTCACCTTTAATTTCTTACATGGAACCCCCTATATTGTAGTATATCGTTTGAAAGGGCTTAAAATAAGAAAAATTTTAGCGCTAACCGGAGGTCGATACGTTGACCTCAAAAATGGACTTTTTCCAACTTTTACCTTAAATAACTCGCGAACGGATCAACGTATTGACCTCTAGTTTGCGCCAAAATTTTTCTTATTTTATACTCTTTCAAACGGTATACCACAATAGGGGGAGTTCATTTCAATTTTTTGAGCTGCATCACTTAAAATGATACACCCTATATACCGTTATATCAAATTAGTCAAAATCATCTGGAAATAATTTTTGGGTGCATTTGAGCTTTCCGGGCGACAAAATAATATAATTCCACTGTACGTTAGATACATTTAAGTGTTAAAACTGTTACATTTTATTTATAACTTAAAGCTGTGTTCAAAAAATTATTATTTACAATCAGAAATTAAGGGTGCAAAAACAAGATATTGTGTATATCTCTTTATTATATACAATACACAAAAGGTGTTCGATTTAATCTGTTCATGCCGGTATCTCGGAAACTATCAAAGCTAGACAAAAGATTGGAAAAGGTTCTTCAATGGCATTACTTAATTGGAGATGATTTTTAGCTGAATAGAACAGTATTCTTCCGTACTGGATTTCTAGGGAGGAAGGGAAAAGTTAAATTTTTTAAATAAAAACCCCGTACAAAAATATTATTAATCGATAGGGTTTGGAAAAACGAATCCAACGACCTATACTTTTATATGCTTATCGTGAAAATTATGACTGCAGTGAATTTTTGATCATAAGTCTATTGTACCCAGCAAAAATTTTGGTTGTGGGATGTTGCCAAAAGGGAAACAAATGCCAGCAAAACGATAATGCCAAAGCCAGGGCCTACTGTGTCCGCAATTGCTCTCCATATGAACGAAATCTTAAGAACATATTCTGCAGTCAAATTGACAACACCAGAGCAAATCTGACAATAACATTACGACGTCAGATTGACACAACAAATTGAGGACAGATCTGTTTACTGCAAAGCGGCAGCCAATTGGCACCAAACGTAGACCAAATCCGCCCCAATAAATGTCGCAAATTTGTTGTTTAGAAAAAGTAATTTGCTGGCACAGCATATTTTATGCTGTCATATTGTTAGCAAATTTTAATAGTTATTATATGGCTAGCAATGCGATTTGTTAAGGATATTAAAGTATCCTTAACAAATAGCAAAATTATTTTTCAACTAATAAAATTATAATTTTATTAGTTGAAAAATAATTTTATTTTTTACCCAGGTAGCATGGTAGATCGGTTGTAGCATTCTAAATTCCACAAACTATAAAGCAGCTATAACCACTCTCCCTAGGTTCCCCAATGCTAGCAAGTCGTAATCAACAATAGAAGGGTAAATGTTATTCTCGATGAGGAAGCCTGTTAGCTCATACAATATCTGAATTGTATCCAAACACGCTTTCTTAATTGTATTGCCTCATAGTAGATTGACCGTGACGCACATTTTGTGACAGCATATACTACGCTACAGTAGATCGAAATCGGCTGTGCTTTATCGCTCCCGCTTCTATCGCTTTACAGTAGATCAAAAGTAGCTACTATTTCATCCATGCTTCATTTAATCTACAGTAGATCGAAAGTAATCTGTTTAATGCCCGCTTCTATCGCACTACAGTAGATCGAAAGTAATATGTACTTTAATTTTTAAATGTTATTATTTTTAAAGTGTGCCACTTTATTATAAGAGTGGACTCCACGATAATACTGATACAAAAGTTGTGCCGTACCTTGGTTTATATCACTTAGGCGCGAGATACTGCCGTGAGTGCCGTGTCTCTTAGATACCGTTCTTATAGCATTGTTCGTCAAATAAATACGAGAAACAGATCTCATCGGATGCCATCTATCGGATAATCCTAATGCTAGAGATGAACATTAAAATGTTTCACCGTTGAACTACTACAGTAGCATGATATTGTAATAAAATCTTATATTCTTGTAAAGCGCGTATGCATGGAATTAAATATAATCCTACTGTAATCAGGTAGATGCCATCAACAAGTAGTCACTATGAGAGTGCTACATGATTTCGATACTGTTACTTCATATTAATTAAATTAGTAGCCAATTTTTAGTATTCTCAAATAATACTAAAAAAGGCAATAGAGCCAAGGCGCGGTAGTTGGTGCGCAATTATAAATTTTATTCAATTAGTTTACATATATAAGACGGCGAACGTTTCGACTCTTTTTTGAGTCCTCTTCAGCGTAAAACAATAAGTATTTAAGTCAAAGATAAAATAACCAACGCAAAACTGTTATAGTCAAATAAAAATATATATAGAGGAAAGTCCCCTATTATGAGATAGGCTTCTAATATGCGATAGCGAGGTTTCTGCTAAACTAATAGGCCCTATCAGTTGGTTCCACCATGAACTTATTGCCCTTGGGGTAAAACCTGTTTAGTGTAAAATTCATTGTTTGATCGTGTGTGTAGTCGTTGCAGAGAAAGAAATTGTGAAATTGGATGTTGTCAAGTGCTGTGGATATGAGACTTTAAACCTTGTTTATTATATAATTAATAAATATTTGGCAATGAGTTCTGCATGCAGCGATAGAGTAAAGTCGTATTAATAGGAAAATACGGGATATGTTGAGTTACTTAATTGTAGAGATTAAATTTGGTGATCGCGAAACCGCAAGGCGTGGGGTTCGTAACATGAGATACTCAGGGTACTCCTGGGTTGCTGGAGTATGAAAGTTATTGTACAGTAATAAAATAAGAGAAAATACTATATTAACGTTAAGGGAAAGTTTATACGAAATTATAAGTGTGTGCTGACTTTGATTTGAGGAAGAAAGGTGGAGGGGGCAGATTAGGTACAATATTGGGTATAAGTGTGTTTACGATTGTTGCAAATGTGCTTCTCCATTACATTTATCTTTCAGAAACTTTAAATAAAGTTGTCTAATTACAATATAATGTATTTTGCACTTTATTAGCAATTTCCCGGGGTCTTTATATTTAACGGGGTCATCTGTCAACAAACGTATGGCAGCCCCATGGGTTCCCAATTGTCTCTTAAAGTAGCAGATATTGTAATGCAAGATCTGGAGGCAAAAGCATTAAGCACTTTGAAATTCATCCCTTCTTTTTACAGAAGATATGTTGATGATGTGGCAATGGCGGTTCCCTCCGACTCTTAATTGTAATGACACTCGAAGTTTTTAATTCCTTCCATCCTAGGATCCAATTCACCAGGAAGTGGAAGTCGGTGAGAACGACAGTCTCAATTTTTTGGAGTTACTCTGATACGCAGTAGAAACCATTTGATTTTTGATTGGTTTCATAAATCTACGTTTTCTGGGAGATATCTGAATTTCTACTCGATGCATCCCGTCTGTCAAAAAAAGGGTACTGTCATCAGTCTAATTGATAGAGTTTTTTTGCTGCCACACCCGAAATTTCACGGGAGAAATATGGAACTGGCTATCCAGATACTGTTGAATAATGGCTATCCGTTGGATTTCATATTTAAAGTATTCCGCGAACGCCTTAAATACCTTTTTACTTGTGACAGGAAAGACAAATCGAATAAAAACCAGAGTGACGCTAAGACTCCTTTTTTCACGATCCCGTATATTCAATCAATAACGGAACAATATAAAAACATTACTAAGGATCTGGATGTCAAACTTTCTTATTATAGTCTTAATAAAATGAAGAACTTCATAAAAGTACATAAAGACACCCTCCCTGTTTCATCGCGTTGTAATGTGGTATACAAGATTAATTGCATAAATTGTGATGCATCATATGTAGGCTAGACGGGAAGAAAATTGCAGACGAGAATAAAGGAGCATCAGTCGAACATTAGAAGAAAGACTAAGTCTCATTCGGTTCTGACTGACCACAGATTGGAATGCAATCACGATTTCGATTGGGATGAGGTTGAGATCCTAGATAATGAACCATATTTTAATAAAAGACTAGTATCTGAAATGATAAATATAAAAAGACAAACTAAAGGTTTAAATTTGCAGACGGACACAGAGAATTTACCGGATATATATCTAAATGTTATTGAAGGTCTCTCTAAACGTTAAATTTGCGATGTTTATTGATTATTTCGACACTTCTTGATATGTTTGTTATTTGCCCTTGTATGTAACCAGTCATTTCTAACGAAACTCTGTAGTGACAAGCACGTTTATTTAATCACGTACTGATTTCCATCATAATTTGAACCTTTTGGACAACGCATTGTAAGTCACTGCATATTTGATCTCAATTTGTACGCATATAGCGTTGTACTCTTGCGGATGTTACTCCGAATTTTACCACACAGGTGTCCTGAACGTTACAGTCTAGAATGGATAAAGGGCTGTTATTTTACCATGTGTTTTTTGAATCTGAGGATACCTGGAAGTACTTCGGAGAATGCATCGGTAAACACTCAAGCGTGAGATGCAATGCGCTAAAGGTTTCTATAAGACTACGTCTTCTCAATATGTACCAGGGTTAGAGTGCGAAGTTAGGTTTATTTAACGTTAATTATTACATTCATGACTGCGTTGCGTAATATATATATATTTTTTTATTTGACTATAGCAGTTTTGCGTTGGTTATTTTATCTATACATATTGTTTTACGCTGAAGAGGACTCAAAAAAGAGTCGAAACTTTCGTCGTCTTATATATGTAAACTAACTGAATAAAATTTATAATTGCGCACCAACTACCGCGCCTTGGCTCTGTTGCCTTTTTTATAGTATTATTTGATTAATTGTGAGAGCCTTTATATTTCTTTTGATTTTAGTATTCTCTCCAAATGTTAGGAATAATATACATACATTATCGGATTAGTATATTTCTAACTGAAGTAAGAATATAGAAACTTCAAAAAGTTATACACAGTAGGATACATGTAGAATGCTTTCGGCAGGAAATTGTTGATGAACTTATCGTGCAAGAATGAAATAATTTTGTAAAACACAAATGTAGCGAAGAAACAAGTAGCTTCTTCATTTAATTTACTATGCGTGAAGAATTGTCAAATATTATTCACATACAGGTTGTGCGTTCTCCTTTTGCTACCTGGGGCTTGGTTCTCTTCTTGCACGAAGAGAACCTCTAGTTACGAACTGGATCTGCCTTTTTTGGGTCGTCGGGATCCTCCTTATATTTGCGGCAGGATGTCTTTTAAATACGAGAAAATTATCTCTCCATGCGCCGCCTAGTGGTGTCGATATAGTGTATTTTGAAATTTTTGACTAACAGATGCTGTTGCATTCTTGCGTGACGAATGCTGACACTTTCGTAATAGCAAAGTTGCTTTATATTTGTCGTGAATCTGTTGTCATTTCGTTCAACAGACCTGCTCGCTTATCCGAGCCATCTGTCGTCAACATACGTTGTTGTATTTTTGCAAGATGTTTTCTGACACTGTGCAATAGCAAAACTGTTTAGCATTTGCCATCAATCTGCCGTCAATATGTTCGGTATCTGCTTGCTGTTAACTGCTATTCTGTCATATATTTTGCCGACAAAGGTTGTTGCATATTGACAGAAGTGTGCTAACATAATTGACAATAATAAATTATGTTTTCCATTTGCGGCACCAAACATAATTTGTTGCCAACGTTTGCGATTACAGAAAATGTTAGCTGGGTATCCATACTGTTCGACCAATCTGACTACGCCTATATCTCGGAAACTATCAAAGCTAGATAAAAAATCAAAAAAGGTCTTTCAATGGCATTACTTTGAAGATGATTTTCACCGCGATAGAACTATACCCCCATAGCAAAAAAAGTTACAGTGACATCACAATGATGCTACTCTGTGACGAACAATTATGTCACCATAAAATCACAGAAGAGTCATAGTGACGTGCGAATGTCCGCTTTGTCACAAATATGACATTGCTGTGACATCATTATGTTATGAAATAAAACGTCATAATGATGCAATTTGCATATCTCACACACACGCACGCGCGCGCGCGCGCGCGCGCACACACACACACACACACACACACAAAGATATACACATATATTATATACACATTTTGGCTTTATAGTGACGTTATAATAACGTGAAGGATTGCAAAAATCAAAATTATATACAAAATTATAATTAATTAAAAAACACGATATTTTTGTTATAAAATACATAGATACATTTTATGTTTTGTTTAGATACGTTTTATGTTTATTTAATTATTATCAGTCTTCAAAATTAAAGGTACCTTTTTTAATTAATTTTTAATAAAAATTTTGTTAAAAATTTTTATTAAAAATTAACTAAAATAAGGTTACATTAATGTTACATCAATCCAAAAGTGTACCACATTTTATTATAAAATAGTGTAGATTCCACGATACAAGTTGTATAGTTCCGTCATTTATATATTATTCTTATACCATCGTTCGATGTATTTTAAACACGAGAAACAGATCCCATCGGATGCCATCTATCAGATGACCCGACATTAACATATAACCATTTATTTGCAACATTGTTGCACATATATGTGACCATTATGTGATATACAAATTATACGATTGTGACATTTTATTTCATCTTATGATGATGTCACAACAGCATTGCAACTGTGATAAAAGTTGCACCTTACTGTGATATTGCTGTTATGTATATTCAATCATCATAAAGTAAACATAATAATGATATTGCTATGATTTTCTAATTAATAAACACAGTGATGTCACAGTTTCCCTGTGACCTCGTGACTCTATTGTGAGTCGCTTGTGATTATAGACTTATATAGATAGACCGGCGCGGCCCCTGCCGTAAGAGCACGCGTCCGAAGATAGACGGTGCAGACAATAGCCGTGGGGATTCTCCTCTCTCTGTCTTCTGATCGCTTGGTGGGGATAGAAGTCTAGAGTGGGGACTAGTAGGGAATAGCCGGGCTAGTCTTCTGTCCCCACCAAGCGATCAGAAGACAGAGAGAGGAGAATCCCCACGGCCCTGTCTGCACCGTCTATCTTTGGACGCGTGCTCTCACGGCAGGGGCCGGTCTATCTATATATCTATGCTTGTGATGTCACTGTAACATATTTTGCTATGGGGGTATGTTCCGTACTGGATTTTGAGGGAAAAAGCAAATCAAATTTTTCAAATAGAAACCCCATACAAAAATAACACCAGTTGATAGGATTTGGAAAGACGAATCCAATAAATCATAATTCTTATATGCTTATGCTCGTGAAAATTATGACCGCAATGAATTTTTTAGGGTACGTTCGGGGAGACGCTATTAGCGCTACTTATTAGCGCTGCAGGCTGTTTACGGAGCTAGATGATAGCTTCTTCTTCTTTATTATTTGCTTAGGCTCCTGCCTCCCAGCGGAGGTCAATACGGCCCGTAAACTTAGTCAACTATGATACACGGAGACTATCTACCCTGGGTGTCTGTATGTGTTTTAGCGTGTAACGTGTATCTGGCAATCTCAAAATAAGCGACAACTTCAATAGGTGTGTAACTGTGTGCGTTTGTCCGCGGTATTGAGCTCGGGTTACCGTGGGCACGCTACTTCCCAGGAATTGCGCGGATCACTTCCCCCTGCGGTAGTGTCTGTGTGTGTGTGTTAGGGTGCATGTGTGTGTATGTCCGCGGTGATGTGCTCGGGAGATCGTGGGGTGGCTAAGCCCAAGGAACTGCGCGGATCACTTCCCCCTGCGGGTGCTAGATGATAGCGCTAACAAACACTTTCATGACGTCACTAATGGCAGCGTTTTACGTCATGACTGCGCGCTACAAACGCTATCTCTTCCGAGGTAGGGTGCATTCGGGGAGACGCTATTAACGCTATAAATGCAAACGCTATAAACTACGTTCGAGGAGCCAATAGCGCGATAGCGATAGCAAGCTCCCCGAACGCAGCTTTAGAATAAAATTGCAATATGGCCAATGATGCGAGTTGTGCGAGTGCCAAGTGTGAATAACAAACGAGTTTTTTATTTTAACTTTATTTATTGAGTTTTATGCCATTATTTTACCTACAATTTTTATTTGATCATAATTACACAGCAAATAGAATACTATCTACATAACTTGTATCATCAATTATTTACCATTCTTTGCACTCGCAGCATCTTCTAGAGACAATTTCATAGAATAATTTATTCCATTTTCTTCATTAAACAAATTAATTTCAACGTCACTTGGTCCTTGATCCATTGTTGGAATTGACATTGGTTACGTTTCGTTATCTGCAGTATTCTGAAAGCAGCCCCTATACGCAATCAAGTGTTCGAGGAGAGAATAAGCGCCAATAGCATTTCGTGCCTCACCTCGAAAATAATAGCGAAAATAGCGCGAGTGATGACGTCACGCTGCCTTTAAAGTGACGTCATCATCGTATATCATAGCGCCACAAAGCGTCTCCTCGAACGGTTTTGGACGATAATTGTGCTAATAGCGTGCTCCCCGAATGCACCCGTAGTGTATTGGCAGCGTTATGCTAAAGCCTTGTGTCCACGATCGAAGAAATTGGTCCGCGATCTCGGACAGAGAAAGAATTAACCAATCGCATTGGTCAATTGGCCGAATTGTTTAAATACGATTGGTTGATTCTTTCTCCGTCCGAGATCTCGGACCAAGTTCTCAAATCGTGGACACAAAGCTTAAGACTCCATATATGCGGTTGAGCTCGACAAATGCTGCGGTGACCAATCAGGAACCATGCGCAGGTCGGGTTCCGGCAGGTTCCGGCAAGCGCCTGGCTCCTGATCACAGTATAACCAGTAGTCCGACTCTCTGTCGGCACCTTTGATCTATCGGTTCCCGATTCGGCGCCATTATTATAGAAGCGCCAACGGCGTATCAACAGTTAAAGGGCCCCGGGTTTTCAGGTTTGTACTTAGAAGTTAAAGCGCCCCGGGTTTTCAGGATTTTACTTAGAAGAGGCGCATAAGAACTGTATACATTATTCACGCGTTAGAAATGGCCTATTTAGAAATACACGAAAAAGGATTGTACGAATAAAAAATGATTAATGAAATTGCTAGCATAGCAGTTTCGATGAATTGTTCAAATGCTAAATAGATATAAAATAACTATTATAAATTATAAGATTAAATATTAATATATTATAAATTATTGCAAATTATTATAAATTATGAGATTAAAGTTGAAATTATAAAAAAATTGTGCAATTATTTTATTTGTTGTTAAAGATTTTATATTCGTGGTAAAGTTTAATTAAAATTAATAATGCAAAAACAATATCATTTTTGCAAACTTACATTTATCAAGAGACACGGTAGTGTCTCGCGCCAAGTACGCGCGGAGCGAGACAGCCGTGGCTCTATATACGCGACGCAACGAGTTGCGAGTACCCGAGATTTTTAGATCTCGATAACCAGTGAACGGATCAAGTTCTAACTAGGCTTATTGTAAAGCTTGGACCAAATTTATATAAGAAAAGTGTTTTTAGTTTTCCGCTACGTGTTCTACGAGCGGAGATATTGCGATGCAAAATTCAAAGCTGAAAATTTACAATTAAGAAACGTCCACGTATTACTGTTGCTGTGTTCGCCACGGCGCGCGGCGGCACCACCGTCGTGTAACTTTCACCTTCTTAACGTTTGCGGCGCTATTTTAGAGCAACAAAGTGTCGCTAGCGGTGCACTTGGTGTACTGAGTGCAGTTGCACTGCCGGTGCACTTGGTGTACTGAGTGCAGTCGCACTGCGGGCGCCCCGCGGCGGCCGCGGCCCGGCGGTGTATGACAGCGCGGAGCGAGATAACCTACGCGGCTGGATCGACTTGGGCTTTGCGCGATTCGGGAGTGTGTGTGTTGTGAAAAACGTTCAAGTCCGGCTCGCCGAGCCGGACTCGCGAGTTAAACTCGTACAAAAATAATGGGTCGCTTTAGACGTCCGCGTCGCGTCGTCGAGATTAGATCAACGGGATCAAGGTTTATAGAATCGAGACTATTCGGGAGTGTGTGTGTGAGTGGTGAAAAACGGTCGAGTCCGGTTCGCGAATCAAGCTCGCCGAGTCGGACTCGCGAATCAAACTCGTAAGTACATGTTATGGGCCGCTTTAGACGTCCGCGTCGTCGAGAAATATTCCGTCCGCGTCGTCGCGTCCGAACACTCCGAACGAAGTTCAGTGCTGGAGTGACAGAGTTCGCGCCTTGCGGATGGCTGGTTCCTGGGATACCCCCTGTGCGAGGGTCGCGAGGTTATATCTATCGTACGTATTGCTCTTTCTCGCGGTCACGCTCGCTTTCCTCGCTCGCGTTCTCTCTCTCTCTCTCTCTCTTTTTCTCTAATAATGACTATCAAATATATCTGATAAAATTAAATCTAAATATTTTTTGTATTATAACACAAAAATTATATCTGACAGTGACATCCTTAATTAAATGTGCAGTGTAGTTTGTATTATAAATTATTAATTGCCTTATTTTGTTAACAAACTTTACTATACATATATTATCTACTATGACATTCTGCCAATAGCATCGTACATGCCAAATTCTGTATCAAATCTTCTTCTTTCGACAAAATTTATTTATAGCAAACACTGCATAATGTGCTCTCGACAAATTTGACTTTGCCTAATATATTCATATTTTGTGTCTTAATTTTTTTAATGATTTATAAATTTATACAAACTACACTGCACATTTAAGGATGTCAAACTCTCAGATATAATTCTTGTAAGTTATAATACAAAAAATATTTACATTTGATTTTATCAGACATAAATGTCGATATCGATAGACATTATGGCGTTTGATGTATCTATAACAAAAAGGGGTGATATCCGTACAAAATTACCTTTTACAAAAAGGTAAAAAAAAAGACGCCAAGCACGCGTGGTGTACCTTGAAAAAATCGAAGTAGTTATCTTTGTACCTCGAAAAAATCCAAGTAATATCTTTACCTTAAAAAAACCAAAGTAATATATTTACCTTAAAAAAATTGAAGTAATATATTTATTACAAAAAAAAAGAAATGATATCTTTAAATTATGCGCCAATTAAATATATATTATATCGAAAAATAACTATTGTTCTTTTAAAAAATGTATTCCCATTAAAGTGAAAAAATTAATATAAAATGTAAAAAATTTTAGTGAAAAACACTTGGCCCTGCCAACTTTTAAAATATTTGAAAGCAATAAAAATAACTAATTTAAAATATTAAATTAATAATTACAATGTGAATGTAGAGACTTTCACGCATTAATTTTAAGTGCTTTTTCCATTTATAGAAATTGTTTCATTAATATATATTATTATGTTTAGCAACGCCGTTTTTTTCACTAAAATTTTTCACATTTTATATTAATTTTTTCACTTTAATGGGAATACATTTTTTTAAAAAACTAGTTATTTTTTGATATAATATATATTTAATTGGCGCATAATTTAAAGATATTATTTCTTTTTTTTTGTAATAAATATATTACTTCGATTTTTTTAAGGTAAATATATTACTTTGGTTTTTTTAAGGTAAAGATATTACTTGGATTTTTTCGAGGTACAAAGATAACTACTTCGATTTTTTCAAGGTACACCACGCGTGCTTGGCGTCTTTTTTTTTAATTTTTTGTAAAAGGTAATTTTGTACGAATTGCATATACGGCGGTATACAGGGTGTCCCGAAATTCGCGAATCAAAATACCATAGCAATAAAGTTCTCGAAAAAATAAATTTAAAACGTATTTGCCACTTTTCGTTCCGAGCAGTAGTTTCTGAGATAAAAAGGTTTAAACGTGGCCAATTACAGATTACGATTAAACGGAAACCTGTCCGTGAGTCGCGCGTTAATAGTGTTAGTGACCGCGCACTTCACGCTCTTACACATTAGACAAAAGATTGTTTGCGTGACGTCCGTATAATACCGCATGTTGCGTGTAATATTTGTTGCGAATTAGATGATGCTGTTAATAAACAACGTGTGTTTAAGCATAAATTTATTTTATTCATTACGTAATAAATAAGATAAATTTTTAATTCATCAGAATTATATCGCTACTAATTTGTGTATCACAATATCAATAAGAAATATGAATAAGAGTAAAATAATTGCAATCAAGTGGCATACATACGAATCAGTATTTCTTTACAATAATTCTAATCTTTTTAATTTTATACATCTATTCCTTCATTCTCTTTAGTCTTTAATTATATCGAAAAAATTTATTTGATTATTTCTTTCTTATCATTCATTCATTCATCCTCTCAAAAATGTACCGGTTATACATTAATACTTACGTGATATTACTACTCATACATACATATTACTACTTACGTGCATACTGATTTATAACTATGCGAATTTTAAGGTAAAGTAATTCCATTTGTCATTACAGCTAGTGACTTACTTTTGAATTAATTGATTGAATTTTGGCCCAATTATGTACTAAAAATTTAAACAACAATTGTTAATTGAACAAATCATAAATTACAAAATTTAATTTTCAATTAAAGGGATATTACATTATTAAAATATAAAAGATTACACGGTAGTATTAGATTTTAAAAGTAGTAAACTCTTAGTTTACTTAGTTTATTTTATTTATGTAAAATTAATTTAGCAATAGGATTAATGGTTCGTTTTATTCTCGTTTTATTCTTTGTTTTATTTTTTAATTATACATGAAGAAGCTAAGAATTGCATTTAAAAATTAACATGTATGGCACGCCGTTTTGCTATTTAATATCATCGTAAAAATTCTACCAAATTAAATTAATATTCAAAGAAAAGAAATTATTATTATTATGTCTAGACATACTTATAATTCATCGAATTATTATTAAGCTATAGTTATTAAGCACATAATTGCAGAATTAAATTATTATGTCTAGACAAAATATTAATTCTAAATTTATTTTATGTTTTTACATATAATTTTTTCGGGAATTTTTTTATTGATATTGTAATACACAAATTAGTAGCGATATAATTTTGATGAATTATAAATTTATCATATTCAATACATAATAAATAAGATAAATTTATGCTTAAACACACGTTGTTTATTAACAGCATCATCTAATTTGCAACAAATATTACACGCAACACGCGGTATTATACGGATGTCACGCAAACAATCTTTTGTCTAATACCTGTGAGAGCGTGAAGTTTGCGGTCACTAACACTATTGACGCGCGACTCACGGATAGGCTTCTGTTTAATCGTAATCTGTAATTGGCCACGTTTTAAACCTTTTTATCTCAGAAACTACTGCTCGGAACGAAAAGTGGCAAATACGTTTTAAATTTATTTTTTCAAGAACTTTATTGCTATGGTATTTTGATTCGCGAATTTCTGTATAATTATTACATACATTTAGGTACATATATATGTAAATACATTACATATATTTACATGTACAGCGGTATTCATTTGTGTCTCCAAATGATCATTTTATTTTTGTTTGTGGATGACTTAAAGTTGTTATTTATAAATTTTAACGTGTAATATATCCGCATTCTAAAAAATAATTTTTTAAATATAAATGTAAAAAGCTGCTGCATGGGTGCTCAAGGGGATCCTAAACCGAAGGCCGAACTCCGACGATGTCGATAATGTCGATACGAAATGTGATTTTCGCACAGCTACCAGTTCTTTTTGGATTTATAGAATTAAAAATCCTTTTCCAGGATTAAAGTATAAACGCAAACGGATACGGCTCTGTTCGTGTTTTCATTAAAAAAGAAAAAAAATTTATTATATAAAAAATTTTTTTTCTTTTTTTACGAAAACACGATCAAAGCCGTATCCGTTTGCGTTTATACTTTAATCCTGGAAAAGAATTTTTAATTCTATAAATCCAAAAAAAACTGGTAGCTGTGCGAAAATCACATCTCCGTCGGTGGTACAGACGGCTTTAGGATCCTCTTAAATGTTATTACTTCAACCTCTGCTAACAATTTTTGTATAACATTTTTTTCAAAAACAATATTTTCAAAGTGCTGATTAAAAATCACTTCCAACGAGTACACGTAAAAAATAAAATTATTATGTGGCATTTTTAAATTTCCGAAAATTGAATCATTGTTTTAGTAAAAAAACAATAAATTGTTGAATTTTCAAATTCTACGTGATCGATACTATATTCTTTGCAAATTGTGCATGAATGTTTCCTTAAACATTTACCAATCAAAAAACCGCATATATAACGCATTGAATTTTTTTCAACTAAATTGAACTTTTCATAATCAGTATCATCCGGCGTAAATGTATCAAAAAGTTCGCCTTCACTTTCTTCTTCAATTTCTTTCATTTCATCTCCAATATCTCCATTCAATCTGTTTAAGTCTAGCAAGATATTGTCAAAATCATCTTTGCAGTTTTCGTTTCCCGTAATAAAGAAATTCTGAAACAGCAATTTTTTGAATGCTCGAGTGAACTGCCAGGAAGAAGGGTTCGGACAGTTTCCTTCTCCTAAACGAATTTTCCCAAAAAAGTTTTCTATAGGATCTTGATTTAATCTCCTCGTTTGCAGAGAAACAATTCCTTCTTTTTCTTTGAGACATTCCCATAGTTGCAGCACGCCTGAAATAGTAACTTTCCAGTCATAGATGAAGTTCATTTGATTTGTCACGTTCTGATCATTGTGATTAATAATTATTAATGAATCAAAAAACTAAACATTCTTGTAAAAAGGTAGTCTGGAATTCTTTCCCTTCAAAAACGTGAGCGTGCAGTTTGTCTCCCTCGTATTTAGAGGTGGAATTTAACATGTCAAAAAATTTATCCATTTTGTCTGTGAAAGTTACCGTCCCAACTGCATCAGTTGATATTTTTCCAAAATGGATATATGAACTTACACCTGTCACCGTAATTTGACTAAGAAGCTGAGGAGCTAATCGAGTTTTCATTTTTTCCTGTGGCCTTGGATTTAAATGAGAGTAAGTTAATTTTGGCGCCAACCTGAACGACATTGATTGATCGATCTCATAAAATTGTCTTACGTAACGTATGTTAGCAAAATATTGGCCAAACTTGAAAGTATATTTTAAAAACATATTTCGCGTTGCCTTTATCAAATGCGGCACATCGAATACGAAAAAAATCTTGCGGTTGTTCAGCATAAAACAGACCTCGGCAAGAAATGCACTTCTCGGCCGATTTTCAACTGGCTCCGCCTAGCGCTGTTCCCCTTACCTCGCCGTCCCGCGCGCAGCCTACAAGTCGCTCGAGGCTCAGGACCGTAAACATATGTTTACAATAACTTTCCACGTCACCCGTGAGGTACTATTGTTGACACGTTTTTTTTTTAAAGTGGTATTCCCTGTAGGCCAAATCCACTGATATTCCTTGAAATTACTGTTACAGCCGTGTTCTTCGATAAGAATCTGGCAAGAAGGAAAAAAGTAAAAATTATTATTATTTAAGTAAGATTTGAATAACTGTGATTTCCTTTGGAAAGAATCGACATGACTAACTAATTAGGAAATATTTTGATTTGGTTTTTGCAGCTTTAAATTGAGAAGCCTAAGTTGATTAGTCATGTCAGTAATGAAGACAAGTTCACAGAGAAATGTGATATCTTGCAAAATGACAATATATTCCTAAAATTTAGGATTGTTTATTTCTTGCAAGAAAAGGAGGATTTCTTTTCTTATGGCAAAAAATATTTCCAAACAATTAGCAGCACTAAGCCAACGTACTGAACAATAAAGTGGGACATCTGTGTGAATAGTATTATGTTACTCGAGAAATAATTTAAATTTTCGATGGACTAAGGAACTTCTGTCCACCTTTAATTATATTAATTATTTTTGTCACCGTCTCCATAGCTGTTGACAGTTTTACAACTTTGCCGCTTAGTGCTTCTTGATGGATTATGCAATGTACAAGGGGGATATTAATATTTCGCTGCTTTAATTGTCCGGCAAATCCTATCTTTAAACCGGTCATAGCCCTCGCGCCATCAGTTGCAATCGAAGAACATTTATTAAAATTGATGCCAAATTTTTTAAGCGATTCTTTAACTGCTACAAAAATATCAAGACTCATCGTCGTGATATGTAAAGGGACGAAATTTAAAAGCTCCTCAACACACGAGAAATCGTCTTGTACGATTCGAGTAAAAATACTCAGTTGACTCGTGTGTCGAATATCGGTGCTCTCGTGAAGACATAACGAAAAATATGTACATGACGTCAGAAGGTTCTTTAATTTTATAAAAAGTGAAAAATGTTCTTTAAGCGACGATTCTTTACCGCGTCTTATGAGGCTACATCTAATATGCAAATCGACGTTCCCGCTAGCTGTAAAAAGTTCCGAAAGTTGACCTAAATTTTCTTCATTTCTTGTTAATTTCTTTAATTATGCTTTAATTGGTTAAAGGGTCGTATACGTCATCAGTGGATTAGGCTTACAGGGGATACACTTCAAAATAAAACGCGTCAACAATAGTCCCTCACGGGTGACGTAGAAAGCTATTGTAAACATATTTTTACGGTCCTAAGCCTCGAGCGACTCGTAGGCTGCGCGCGGGACGGCGAGGTAAGGGGAACAACGCTAGGCGGAGCCAGTTGAAAATCGGCCGAGAAGTGCATTTCTTGCCGAGGTCTGGCATAAAATATGGGGTACTAGGCGTAATTCCTAATCTTTTACAAAAAGATAAAAAAAGACGCCAAGCACGCGTGGTGTACCTTGAAAAAATCAAAGTAGTTATCTTTGTACCTCGAAAAAATCCAAGTAATATCTTTACCTTAAAAAAACCAAAGTAATATATTTACCTTGAAAAAATCGAAGTAATATATTTATTACAAAAAAAAAAAATGATATCTTTAAATTATGCGCCAATTAAATATATATTATATCAAAAAATAACTATTGTTCTTTTAAAAAATGTATTCCCATTAAAGTGAAAAAATTAATATAAAATGTGAAAAATTTTAGTGAAAAAAACTTGGCGCTGCTAAACATAATAATATATATTAATGAAACAATTTCTATAAATGGAAAAAGTACTTTAAATTAATGTGTGAAAGTCTCTACATTCACATTGTAATTATTAATTTAATATTTTAAATTAGTTATTTATTGCTTTCAAATATTTTAAAATTTGGCAGCGCCAAGTTTTTTTCACTAAAATTTTTCACATTTTATATTAATTTTTTCACTTTAATGGGAATACATTTTTTAAAAGAACAATAGTTATTTTTTGATATAATATATATTTAATTGGCGCATAATTTAAAGATATCATTTCTTTTTTTTGTAATAAATATATTACTTCGATTTTTTCAAGGTAAATATATTACTTTGGTTTTTTTAAGATAAAGATATTACTTGGATTTTTTCGAGGTACAAAGATAACTACTTTGATTTTTTCAAGGTACACCACGCGTGCTTGGCGTCTTTTTTTTACCTTTTTGTAAAAGGTAATTTTGTACGGATATCACCCCTTTTTGTTATAGATACATCAAACGCCATAATGTCTATCGACATCGACATTTATGTCTGATAAAACAAATGTAAATATTTTTTGTATTATAACTTACAAGAATTATATCTGAGAGTTTGACATCCTTAAATGTGCAGTGTAGTTTGTATAAATTTATAAATCATTAAAAAAATTAAGACACAAAATATGAATATATTAGGCAAAGTCAAATTTGTCGAGCGCACATTATGCAGTGTTTGCTATAAATAAATTTTGTCGAAAGAAAAACAGATTTGATACAGAATTTGGCATGTACGATGCTATTGGCAGAATGTCATAGTAGATAATATATGTATAGTAAAGTTTGTTAACAAAATAAGGCAATTAATAATTTATAATACAAACTACACTGCACATTTAATTAAGAATGTCACTGTCAGATATAATTTTTGTGTTATAATACAAAAAATATTTAGATTTAATTTTATCAGATATATTTGATAGTCATTATTAGAGAAAGAGAGAGAGAGAGAGAGAGAGAGAGAGAACGCGAGCGGGGAACGCGAGCGTGACCGCGAGAAAGAGCAATATGTACGATAGATATAACCTCGCGACCCTCGCACAGGGTGTATCCCAGGAACCAGCCATCCGCAAGGCGCGAACTCTGTCACTCCAGCACTGCACTTCGTTCGGAGTGTTCGGACGCGACGACGCGGACGTCTAAAGCGGCCCATAACATGTACGAGTTTGATTCGCGAGTCCGACTCGGCGAGCTTGATTCGCCAACCGGACTCGACCGCTTTTCACCACACACACACACTCCCGAATAGTCCCGAAATTTGGTTCGTCGGACGCCGAGCCCGTCTCGTAACATCTCACTCACGATATTGTTTACGAAAGCTTCTTTGCTTACGACCACGATCGCAGCGTTACGATAGATGTAGACGCACCTTAATAATTCATACGATAATTGTCACGACGAACGTTACGATTGTCGTAATGAGCTTACGATTCATCGTAACGCTGCGATCGTGATCGTAAGCAAAGAAGCTGTCGTAAACAATATATCTATGTTAATATATCTAACTATAAACACACTTTTCTTCGCGCGTCGAGAAGGCTGATATGTTAGGTTATACTGTTGTAACGCTAGACAAGTGTCACAATCTTCCGAGTTCAAGTTGAGTCAACTCATATCGTCGTAAGGAACTTAACATTACGATAAATGTAAACGCAGCCTCGCGCACCAACTAACGTACACGTCAGTCACGTCACTGCACATAAACATGCTGTCTCTTTCGTTGTCATGGAGACGCTCGAGACTGGCAATATCGCTCTCTCGCTCTCTCTCGCGAACGCGATTTATTTATCGACAAGCGAGAGCCATCTACAGTCGAAAGTAGTGAAAGTAACGCTGGAGGTATATATATATGTCATATGTCCGACGACGACGTGGACGTTTCTTAAATAAAAATTTTTAGGTCTGGACTTTTGCATCGCAATATATTTTTTCGTAGGCCACGTAGGGGAAAAATAAAAATACTTTCAGTAGGGGTATAGGGGGGATTCGAACCCAACCTAGGGCGAGGGGGGTAGAGGGGAAGGGGGGTTCCTCGGCGCGGGGTACTCCATACCCGATGGGCGAGGAGTCCGCGGGGGCAAGGGAGGGGGCCAAATGTGGGCGAGGGGGGTAGAGGGGTGGGGGGGTTCCACAGCGCGGGGTACTCCATGCCCGGTAGGCGAGGGGTCTGCGGGGGCGAGGGAGGGGGAATGCTGGGCGAGGGGTCCGCGGGGAGTGGTGGGGAATGCTGGGCGAGGGGTCCGCGGGGAGAGGGGAACCGCGTTTTCTGACATCGCGGCGGCCCGCGGAAGAGGAGGAACCGCGCCATAACCCGTCATACTGACCTGCATACATACATACATACCATACATACATACCATACATACATACACACCATACATACATACATACCATACATACATACCATACATACATACATACCATACATACATACCATACATACATACATACATACCATACATACATACCATACATACATACATACATACATACATACCATACATACCATACATACATATATACCATACATACATACCATACATACCATACATACATATATACCATACATACATACATACCATACATACATACATACCATACATACATACATACCATACATACATACCATACATACATACCATACATACATACCATACATGTATGTAAAAGATGGGGCCGCGAGGATGAGGACGCGGTGGGCCCGCGGGTAGGGGGTCCACGGTGAGGGGGTCCGGACTACCGCTCGCGTCGACCGCGGATCAGCGTGACATCACCGCGCTTGCATATCACATTCTCTTTCTACTTACCTCTTCACGTTCTCTCTCATACTCACCTTCTTACCTATACCTCCTCGTATTCTCCATCCGCTCCCGTTTGCGTCCTCTCTCCCGCTCTCAGATGTTCATTCTTATTCGCGTATTTATTACTAAAGCAGGTGCATATTTTTAAAATATTTGCTTTTAAAAATAGAAAAGTCGCAGTTTTTTTATAATTAAACGACGCGGTAGCGTTCTACCGTCAGGTATTTAAATTTTAAATATTTAATTAATGCAATTTAAGGAATTGGAAGGGAGAGGTGGAAGGATAATAAATTTAAGCTTTTTTAAATCATTATACATTTATTAAGTTTTTAAAAATTTATAACACCTAATTATAAAAAGATGATGCAAACACTCATCCATACTCTCTCAACTATAATATTCGTTACAAAACACATGTGCGGGGGGTATAAACATATATACTTATTACAATAGATATACACATAAAATCTATTAAACGACTATATAATAACCATTACACAATTATGTATTATTAAATATAAATTTCCATTTCTATGTTTTGGAATCGTCTTTCAAAACTTTTAAAAAACTCCTCATAATTAAGGAAACATTCAATACACTCCCGACACTCATGCGCAGGCTTTATGCGCATTAACCGTCTATCGCAATCACTACACCGCATCTTACTGGAAATGTTTAATCCGTGTAGCTGCGATGAGATTGAGTGCCACCGCACTCTTCGCACGTAACCGATGGGCCGCTCTCGACGTGCGTAGCACCTTTCGCACAGCCGTTTCCGCGGAAAGCCGTACCCCACATAGCAGGGGACGATTCCGATCACGCAGTCGGATTGCAGCAGGTAGTAATACCGCTCCGGATAATCCTGCGGTCGAACCCCGTCCAACAACCTAATTGTGATAGGTTCTACTGGTGGTGGCCTCATTTTCTAGAATTAATAAATAAAATTAATATATTTAAATTTTTTTAAAAATTTTTAAATATATAGAAATTAATTATTTTTCTCTTACCCGCTTTTTTCACTCTCTAATGCCTGTTCGTTACCGACTATGCAAAGGACTCTGCAAGAGCTCAATTTATAGGAGTTGAAAAATGTAGAGTGAGGGATCTACGTGATTTATCTGCGACATATTACATTACCAAAAACGAGCAGACGGTTGTCATGAAAAAATAATTTTTACTTACCGCTGCATCTTGCAATCGCGGGTGACACTATAAACAGCTGTTGAACATAGCATGTCGTATGAGATGACAATTGTTGTGAGAAAATAATCCTCGCAAGAAAAAGATGTTTAAGCAAATGTAATTGCATCTTTGCATAGAACACATCTAAAAGATGATACAGCGCAATTGTAAGGAATTGGAATAGGGAGAGGCTGATGGATAATAAATTTAAACTTATTTAATCATATACATTTATTCAGGAATATTTAAGCATATTTATATTGCATAAAGTTAACGTACATCACCCCGTCTCAAGGCATCACGCAAAAGTTCATCCACAGCATAAGCTAATAGTTCGCAATCTATGACAGAGGTTTTATTACAAACTTCGCGCAAGATTTTGACAGCATCTTTTCTCTCGGCACCAAATAAACTACTTTGCAAACTATAGACAAATAGATCAAACCTCTCATCTACCTCATGTGTACTATGACACAGCTTCAAATATTCATGCTCGACACAACGTTCGAGCTCAAATAAAAACAATACAGTTGACGGCTTCATGTACAAGCAAGTATTGTATAATGTAAGTTTTACAACACTTGTTCTATCACGCATTTTAACAAGTTGAAAAACCAAATCTTGAATTGATAGCAATGAACCAATAGTTGACTGCAGGAGTCGTTCAATATCAGCACGTTTTTCAATTAACGTTGTCCATGTTGCGTGTGGTAACACTATTTGATTTCCTCGATTATCACCAAGAATTAATTCCACACAGGATGTAGGTCCCACGTTGATTCCCAGTTCCAAATATTTATAAGATGTGGGTGTTAAGGGAAATATTCTTCGCATGATACGCGGCGTATTACGAGGTTTATCAAAACTGAAAAAATACAATTATATATGTAAAAGTATGTGTACAATTATATATAAAGAATTTGCGGTACTTACTTATTATGCTCTTTCTTGCAAGACTCGTCTCCAATCGGAACATAATATTTAGCACCGGCAGTGTCCATTATATCTGGAGGTTGTTTGCTGAGCGTTTTGATGCCACAATGTGCTTGAACCGTTTTAGACTCTCGACTGAATGTTAGAATCCTCTGGGATAATTTATACACACGAAAAACTGCAAATATTGCATTAGCGCCGATGATGTGCGGCTGCAGATATGCATGATGACGAAAGTCCAATTTAGATACAATTTCAATTTTTGCAGTTTCGCGTAAGTCAATGGCATGATATCGTTTTCATGGGCAGTCATCGCGTCTCGCGATGACTTCATTAAACGTGTGCAAAACTGCAAAATTCTGCAATTTATAAATCAAGCGCCGATGTACGGCTGCTGCGAACATGCATGGTGACTAAGTCCACGTTAGATATAATTTCAATTTTTTACAATTTTGCATAAGTCAATGGTATAATATCATTTACAAGGACAGTCGACGTGTCTCGCAATGATTTCATCACACGTGCAAAACTGCAATTCTTACATTTTTCAGACAGTGTTGATGTACGGCTGCTGTGATCATGCAGATTAAATTCACATAAGTCAAGATGACACAAAAAATGATACAATTTTCAAGAACATGTCGCGACGCGTCTCGCGATGACTTCATCAAATGGGTGCAAAATCTTGCACTTTTAATAGCGCCAATGTATGAATGCCGAGATCATAGGATGCGTCATTAGTGCGGGATATAAAATGAAGAAGTCTGAAAATACACTCAGTAGTCGAGGACTGGAAGTCATGAGTGCACCAAATTACATGTAAAAAGTAAAAAAGGATATTGCACCTCTTGAAGAAATGGAAGTTAAAGTCAATGGAGAAGAAGAAATGTCTGATGACGATGCAATTCTTTTGGATGATTCATGTTTCGAAAGCGATATGGAGGAAAATGTAACAGAAGTAATACATCGATTTCTAAACCAAGCTGAAGTTAATACCTTAGACGATTTAAAAAAGATGTGCTGCATATATTTCTATTATACACCTGTTTGAAATATAGCGCAAATGGACGCGCGACGCGAGGAGACACCGTTGTATACTCGAGCGCGATCAATATATCGATTTTCCGAAGACGCGCGAGGAGGACCGACCTCTGTTTACGCCGCGCCGTTCGGCTGCGTGCACGATGCGGCATCGGCGGAATTCACTTCTCGTCGCGAACTCGAGCCGAGCACACGTTCGAGCGTGAGCGGTCACGCTTCCTTACGATTGTTACTACGTAACACAGTTCTGCAAAACCCGTGCTGAAATTGGGATTGCATCGAGTTGTGACTGCTCATATCACTTACTACTTTGCGGCCACTGGTCTTTTCTTACGTTGATACGTGCTTTTCGTTTGTGTTCATATTCTTCAAGGCCGGACTCGGATCTCTGCTTTCTTAATAAGCGAAAAGTTATACCTATTGCTACTTACAGTTAAGGTTTATTCGCGGCATTCATAGCCCGGTTTCGTGTATGCTGGCCTACACGGCCTCGGTGCGATACTCGCAATCGTCATAGATTCGGGGCGCAATACTTGTGCCAATAATATTCAGGGTGCAATACTTGCGCCAGTAATCGAGCGAGGTGCAATCCTCGCTCTCACTATAAAGAAAGGGAAGGGGTTTTTCTTCCTCACCGTACGAGACAACCCGGGCATCGGCCTCTCCAGCCCAGCAGACGCTCTGAAGCGTCGATCGGCGGCGCCGTTCATTGGACGAGGGGAGCGAGCGGAGCATCTCGTAGGATCTCGTGGCGGTCTTCGCCCCGAATGATTCTGCGGTGAACGTCCTGCGATAAGTACACCGTATCCAGTGGTTTCGAATCACCGAGACATCTCGTCATACATACGCAAAGTGATCCTTCCTACAGTTATTCACGTCATTATACGCTGTGTACTTTTGTCAAGAATACGTTACGTTAATAAGTTGCCTCGCGCTTTGGGCATTGATATTGTCTCGCGTAGTCCCTCACGCTACATTCTTGCACAGCGTTGCTCGCAGTTAACATGCAGATTGCATCATACTATTCGTGATTTCATTGTCGTTGCATTGCTCGAGTCAATCGGTTTATATTGTGACAAGTGCGTTATTCTATCCGCGTCAGGTGTATTCCACCTGCTCCCCGTTACTCGCGGGATCTTGTCTGCATCTCACTATTCAAATTGTGATAGTTGAGTGGCGATACTCGCATTATATCTTTCACGCTTTCAAGAGTGTTACAATACTCGCGATATGTCTCCGACATGTCACTTTACGTATACTTTATGTCAAATGCAATATCCTTCATTACGTACCGATTTACGAATTCGTACCAAAACTATTGTATTTCTGTTATACAATGAATTATATTTGAATTGAATCCCATCGAGGGGAGCTGTTGTCAATTGACTGAGATAACTAAATCCCTGCTACCTGTTCGCCCCCAATTCGAACCAAATTACTTAATTCGAGTACATTTCAAACAACACCCGATCATGCAAAGTTTTGCTCATCATGTATTGTAAGAATAAGTGGACTATTTTCACGTCTTCGCGCCGTTCGAAAACATGACACTGGTACATACATGCTCATCGATGGTTTATTCTGTTCGGAATGTAGAGGTCCGTTGTATCAAATAATGCCATGTAATCTGTGTCCTATTTGCACAAAGTGATATAAACTGTTGTGTGAAAGGCTTATAACAGAAACAACAAAAAATATTCTTTAAAGTGTTTCTTATTGAAAAAAAGGTCATTACAATATGGAGCGATTGGAGAAAAATGTGCGGGAACAATCCACACGAGTAAATTCGGTGGAAGAATATATTGTGTGGGAGCAGCAATGCGACGAGTGTATCAAGTTATTGGAAGAGCAAAGTCGAATTAAACGTTCACGATCGGATATCGATGGATTATCGATTGGAAATCGACAATCGCTGATTTTTAAAATATCAAACCTCGAAGGCTTGAAAAATTCGCTTCGCAGACGCTTTGTACACGCGGGTGCGGGATGTAGCTCGCGAGAAAATGGACTTGTATGGCGAGAGATCGATACGGCTTTCGAAAGTCGCATATTGACTGGAGTGGTTATAAACTATAATCACATCGAACCTCGTCAATTTCTTGAAGATGCTAAAGATATTGTACTCGATCGTGTGCGGAACATCATGCAACGACTTGACAATGTAAAGATAAATACTATGTTTAATGGCGAATTTGTTGCTGGTGACAAACGCG
>JASTWR010001323.1:0-48447 GCA_030770355.1 Harpagoxenus sublaevis
AAAAGTAAGTTTCATTTTCAAGTTACAAATTTGATTTGGACGTTTCAGAAACTTTTATAATCCAGTAATAGAAGAGACAGTAGCAAAAACTTGAAAAATATGTGTAACGCTGATTGACTATCGTGTTGTGAGGGCATAATTTCTTAACGTTGCCGCGCGCTATGAAAGGTTTAAACTCCATATGATATTGCAGATCGAGGATTGCGAAATTAACAAAAGTTTATAGATTACATATATAATTTATAGGACGTAAAACAAAGAAGAGGATACAGAGAGTAGTTCTGAAACATGGGTGAAACGAGTGACGATGAACACATCGGTGGTGATAGCCAACTGGGCCAGTATGAAACCAGGCGATGATATTGATATAGATTGCACATTAAGGCCGGTATGTCTAGTAAGGTTCTTATATTTAAGACGTCTCAAGTTAAATCTTAAGATGTATGAACCAATCACAGGCCTGTATTATGCGTCTTAAGACATTAATTAAGACGCCGTCTTGAAATAAGATCCGACTATGAATACACAGCCTAAAACGGATTCTAGAGCAGGATTATGACCTAATAAGTAATAAAAAATAGGTAAGCTAGTAATTAATTTTTGATTTAATAGATATTACAGATATAAGCTATAATGCATTGGTGCCAGATACATTTTTCAACAACCAAGAACTATTTGTGCTTGCATTTTATTAATTTTATATTTAAATTAAAATTATGCAAAAGATTGTGATTATGTTAAAAAACTGATCTTTCCCTGAAAACAAATATCATGCAAATATATCGCTGATATTTATTTCAGCTTGTATTTCCGGCGCAACCTACTGTGATAAATATTCAGAATCGTTGGCACAGCATTCACTACGACGCAGTTTACGAATAGCCCAGAGAAACCTCAACGGAATAAAGTGAATAATGCGATAGAGAAAACAGTAAACGAAGTAAATATATGCAGAGAAGTCGCGGACGGCTTGCGTATATATTTCGATTTCGCATACTACCTCATCTCCTGTTATATAGGTAAGAAAAAGAGCAATATTCTCTCTAAAATCTTCCTTGCTAAGCAACGAACAAGCAATCGTTACTCCAAAGGAGGAATTAGCTGAGTAAAATTAAGGCTAGTATTCATAGTCGGTTCTTATTTCAAGACAATGGCTTAAGGTTGATAATACGGCTCCGTGTTATATCTAACAATCGAGTGATTAGTTTATAACATCTTAAGATTATACTCCAGCCGGTCTTAAATATAAAATCCGACAATGAAATACTACCCTACAACTTTATTAAGTGTTCCATTAAGATCTGCCATAAGAAATTGATCAATCACAATCGAATGTGAGGAAAATAATTAACTATGATTGGTTAATTTCTTAGGACTTAAGGGTTACTACACCTATTGTAGATTGAACCTTAAAAAATTTTGACACATTTTTCTTGACCACAAGTTAATAGAATCAAAACGGTTAGTTGGGCGCCTTCGACTCAGTCGGTATAGCATTATCGTCTGCCCAAATTCTCGATTCTCTTTTACCGATAAAGGCGCACTTTTAGTTCTGAGATATGCTACAGAGTATACGTAACATAAACTATACCATCTCGGAAAACAGCGCGCTTTTATCAATAAAAGAGAATCGAAAATACAGGCCTTATTACACGAGGCAATAGTTATCAGGTCCGATATAAGTAAGAAAAGATAGATTATCGCCGTTGATTAGGAAACGTGAGAAACTTTTTATACGTTTTATTATATTATTACTACTTATATGTTTATGTTCTATATTTTGTTTTATAAGAGCTGTGTATTGAATACGAGAGAGCTTTGATAATACATTGTTTTGATATATAGCGCAAGGTACATTCCGGTCTTTCCAATTCTTCGGTAATTTGAATTAATAGATGAGACTATGTCATACTGAATAAATTGGTTGTTTTAAAGATATAGGGGAGATCGGGGCTATCTGTCTACGGGGGCTATATGTGTTTACAGTACCTCTATCTCAGATGTTGTAAAAGATAGATATCTCGGTAATTATTTAGATTAACGAACCCCCTTCCAATGACTTTGTAATTGACAATATTAAACTCAAGATTATTGGAAGGGGGAGTTTGTTAATCTAAATAATTACCGAAAAATATATCTCTTAACACATGAGATAACAGTACTGTAAACACATAGCCCTCGTAGGCAGATAGCCCCGGTCTCCCCTATATAAACGTTTATAACGAATTTGATCGCACTACACTGAATTAATGCACCTTAAATACTGTTACACATGAAGATATCTAAATGCAATGGTATAATATAATTACTTTAACGATAAACTCATTAATGTTTTCTACTAAGATCATTCTACTAAAGTAACGTGACAATATTATTATTGACTATTTGTAAAGTCGTTTAAAATATTTAAAATATTTATATGCTTCTACATTAAAATAACTTTATGTGTGGCAGCTTTTAATATGCACACATCCAGTTCAATACGGGTGATCGAATTCACTATTAGATTTCATATCAGAAAAACTGTTTTAACTGCTTTAATATGTTCGCAATACGATTGCTGTTTGAATTCAATGTTCTTAGTAGTGAAGTAGATTATTCGGATTTTTATTTCATTTCAATGTTCTAAAATTTTTATACCATTTAACATTTAAATGCAACAATATGGCTTCCTCAAGTATTCATCTGCCACAATAGAACCCCCAGCAGTAAAATAAAATATGATTTAGTAATACTGTTGAAAAAATACAATTCTTGGTGCTACAGGAGTTTTCAGTAGCAATATGCCGAAGAAGTCAGCCGTACCACCCAAGCTGGCTATCGAAACCATCAAGAAATACATGCAGTATTTTAGAAGTGACCCGCTGCCCGCCTGGTCACACGAGGTGTGGAAAGAAATGTCTGTTGCATTGAGAGGTTGAAGAGGCAAACCACCTCTCATAGATTGGTTGCCTGCGATCGTTCTCGATAAAATTGGTGGCTGCATAGTTCCTTGGGCAGTTCTGTCCTGACTGGCCGCCATTCTCAGCAAGTCCTGAACGCGATGCGTCATCATCTTGATTGGCAATCTCCTCCGCTCGCTTTTGGAAGTCTCTCTCCAGTTGGAGAGCTCGCAGCTGCTCCTCCTGCTGCTGCTGCGTTCGATGTGTTAGCGCGCTCAGCTCGGCGATCTGCTGATCTCGCCATTGTCGGGCGGCTTCTCTCCTACGGGCTTGTTCCTGAAAATACCAGCAATGTCAAATAAAAATGTTCTTAAAGAAAAATATAATAAAATTACAAATTCCAGAAAACTTGTTATTGAAATTCTTAATTGCACAACAATTACTAATAGAACAAAAGTTTTAATGTAAAAACCCGAATATAGATTTAAAATTATTGCTCTAACGAGATTTATTTGCATTTATTAATGCTACTATTTCATTTATTATTCTTTTATTAATTACTATTTACCTTCTCCCTTTCTTCTCGTTGCCAAAAATTCGTCGCACTATATTGATACTGACGCGGTTGCTGCATGGCACTGATTCCTCCCGCAGGGTAATAACTACCTCGTGGTGGATCTTGCATGCTTGCGGTATACCTGCAATGCAACGTTTTAATCCGTTATTTAAGGGGCAAATTTAATCACCAACAAGCAACTCCCAAGATGCGTTAAGATACATACCTTGTGTCGGCTTGCTTGTACAGAGGGTGCGTCGAAGTACTGGGCGGCGGTGGTGGTGGGCTTTCGCTAAACTCTTCAGACGGTAGAGCTGGTCTCGTTGACAGCACTTCCGACGTCGTCATAGAGTGGCTCTCCCCGTTTTGCGCTCGATTGATAACGTTATCGTTTCCATACTGATCGACGCGCTGGTCCAGATTGCTGTGCGAATAATGCTCGTTTTTCAGCTTGGGCATCATCGGGCCGTATTCACCTCCAACTATCGGATATCGGTTGGGGTGCTGATTATGCTGGCCGTACTGACCATACTGTGTGCTGTTGTATTGACCGTACTGGGCATCCGGATAGTTGTAACTGGGCGCGTTTTGTCTCGCGGCGTAGCTGGATGTCGTGCCCAGACTTAACGTGGAACCACGTGGAACCGAGTGGTCTCGGCGTGCGTACATTCAAAATATTCGACATTTGTTGAGCAGGAGGAGCTGCCATTCGAGCGCCCATGTTGTACATCCCTGGCGGTCTATGTTGATTGAGCAGCGACGCGCCGCCGCGCAATTCTCGTCGACAAACTTCTTCCTGCATCTTCGCCTCCTGGCGAATAATGTCGCGCGAGGATTGGGAACGCGGTGGTGGTCCTCCACTGTGTTGTTGCATCTAATTGCTGACGGCCGAGTAGCTTTGCTGCTGGCTTGGGGTAACGTACGCAGACGTCGGACGGTCGCGGATGTGGCCACCGACTTCCATGGTAGAAGGACGGTTCAACGAGTTCTGTAAACCCCTTAGGGAACCCTTTTGAATGTGCTGAGGATTCCTGCAAGATGCAGCGATAAATTTAAAATGTATACAGAATATTTGAGAAAAATCGTAAGATTATTCTAAATTGATCTATGCGCACAATGACATTTTCATTCTATGCACGTGTGATCAAGTGCCAAACGTAGTGTAAGAAAAGAAGTGCTTAAAAATATGAAAATACAAGCTGGTTAAAGGTATAATATAAAAGTTGTACAGAATATCTATACCTGTTATCTGGTTGTTGTGAACTAATTTGTTGTTTCACCGTCGGGTCTTGATTTCGATAAATACTCAGATTCTGATAAAATCGCTCTGCTTCTGTACCCTGTGCATTCGACGATGCGTTCATGTGCGTCGTATTTAGATTTAAATTAAGCGATGATTGCTGCCTGCTGACCAAGCCAGTGGGCGGTAAAGTTCTGATTCTCATTGGATCGTGCAAACTATGGCTCGACCTAGAATACATTATTGCATATAAAAATACATTATTCTGAGAAATATATCGTTTCCTCATGATATTTCACAAACACAATGTACAACTTACAATGACATTATGATACTAAATACATTAACAGATAAAAAAAATCTTTTAATTTGTCTTACAATTTCGAAAAGTTGCACTTTATAATTCCTGAAAATTATTTCTAGTTTGCTTAGAATAAGTTGTATAAAACTTCGTTTAACATAAAAAAGCTGAAGATTCTTTTCCAATTTTCGATTATTTTTTTTTAAATCTGCATCACAAGCTATTTGAATTGAGTGAAAGATATATACCTGGAACGTAAAGAAGTTTCACTGTTGATCGTCGCCATAGAGGGTGGTTGAACAGGCGGTGTAACGCTGTTGCTGGAAGAAGCTCTGCTGTATCCGGGATTGAACACCTCATGCTGTTGCTTGGTCTTGGTACTCATATCTACGTAAATCCAATTTTTATGTACAAGCGAGTAAACGTATCCTTGCGTACTCTTCTATCAGATACATCTTTATCCTACTTAAATCATCATAAGAGGTAGACGTTCCTCTTATGTTTAATCTATCTAATGAAACCCGATAAAGCTGCATAATTCGATAAGAGATAGACATTCCTCTTATGCTAATCTGTCTAGTGAGACTCGATATGATTTGTACAAGATTAAGTAGCTTCGCTAAAGCTTCTCTAACTTACTTGGAAGTGCATGAGGTATTCCACTGCTTTCCTACCTCTTTGATCTGTATTCACAATGACAGCTAGCATCTGCAAACAATTTTATAGTTAGTTTGAACTGCGAGTTTCCGTACGATCACAAAATTACTTATATCTGCTTGTACATACAATATAAGTTTATTTATATATTTCATACATCTATAATTTGATGTAATTGTTCAAATACAACTTTAGGTTACCTCTACTTTTGTAATCTATATCTCTTTTATTGCAAGAATACTTTTTAATAAGATCAGAATTAAATTTGCATTTTACACTTACCTATATTTTTACACGTGAAATGTAGCCAGGTATTAGACACAAGCATCTGATAAATAAATTGATAATATAGTTCAATATAGTTTAAGGGTCGGCAGGAGACCCAGGCAAACTCCGAATTGATATTGGAGACCTCGCGTGGTGGCAACGCGAAACTCCGGTTTCAGTGTCACCAACGTTGAAAAACTAATTTCAGGTTCCATGTAGTGGTGTATGTCCGTACACGTACACACACCACTAAATTGCTTACGCGGACGCACGGATTCAGCAATACGGCCCGAAAATGCTTTCTGGCCGTCCGTAGCAGAAGGCAGTAACGTACCAAGGCTAACAAGCACCCGCTTTTTATAAATTACATATATTCTTATGCACACATGTGCGTGAATACAATAAATTGATTTGCTTTGATTGCTATCAGTGTCTCTTACAATTTAGTCAAATATTAGCCTTTAACATTGAACTGTTTTTCTGTAAAAAATAAAAATAAAAATTTCGAAAATAATTTATATCTTTTGATCGGCTTGACCGATTTTGATGAAATTTTCATATGTTGTAGATATCATTGAAACACATTTGTGGAAAATTCGGAAAAGATTTCTGATGACAGAAAGATTGATAAAAAGAATAAATTAATGTTCTTGATTTTTTTCAGTCCCGATATCTTTCTTGTACATTTACGAAAAAAATTTTCTAGAATCTTGGAGCAGTTTCCTATCGGACATAATTTTTTGGAAGCAATAAAATAGGTAGGTAGTACTTTTAAAAAATACAGTATTTTTTTCATATTTTTAAAATATGATATATGCTTTTGGTACGATTACCATATATTTTATGTAGAATTTTGGGATAGTATTCTACAAAAAGTAATTTTTACGAACCAGTAAAATGTGTGAAAAGTACTTTAAAAAAACAAAATCTTTTTTTTTCAAAATTATCACAGCTTTTTGGTACTATCGCCATATTTTTGTTTAGAATCTTGGAATGGAATTCTACAACAAGTAATTTTCCGGAATCAATTAAATAAATAGATGCAGGTACTAAAAAAATAATGAAATAAAGTAAATTGAAATAATTATAAAAGAATAAACTATAATCGTATTAAATCTAATGTTTTTAATGAAGTACACATACACATACACGTATACATACACTCAAAATAATGGAGTACACGTACACATTCGTTCACATAATCACTCTCATACTATTATTTACAGTTATATTCATATGGATGAACTAATCTTCATCACTATCTTTATTGATAGTAGGCGTGATGCCGTCTGTTTTAAATATATTTAAATATTAAATATATAATATATTAAATAAAATAAATAAAAAAATAAAAATAAAAATAAAAAATAAAATAAAATAAACAAATATTAAATATATACATACTAAATATATTTAAAACAGCCGGCATCACGCCTATTATCAATAAAGATAGTGATAAAGATTAGTCCATCCATATAAATATACAAACTATAAATAGTGTAAATAATATAGTATGAGAGTGATTATGTGAACGAATGTGTATGTATACTTCATTATTTTGAGTGTGTGTACGTGTATGTGTATGTGTACTTCATTAATAAACATTTGATTTAATACGATTAAAGTTTATCCTTTTATAATTATTTCAATATACTTTATTTTATTATTTTTTTAGTACCTGCACCTATTTATTTAATCGATTCCAGAAAATTACTTGTAGGATTCCATTCCAAGATTCTAAACAAAAATATGGTGATGGTACCAAAAAACTTATAATTTTGAAAAAAAATATTTGTTTCTTAAAGTACCTTTTACCCATTTTATTGGTTCAAAAAAAGTACTTGTAAAATACCGTCTCAAAAGTCTAATTACATTATAAAACATTACATAACAAAATAAATATGGCAATGGTACAAAAAGCATCATAAATTTAAAAAATAAAAAAAATCTTATTTTTTTAAACTTTTGCCTACCTATTTTATTGGCTCGAAAAAATTACTTGTAGAATACTGTCTCAAAATTCTACATAAAATATATGGCGACCGCACCAAAAGCATCATATTTAAAAAAAAAAGAAGAATACTTTATTTTTTAAAAGTACCGCCTACCCATTTTATTGCTTCCAAAAAATTATGTCCGATAAGAAACTGCTCCAAGATTCTAGAAAAATTTGTTCATAATTGTACAAGAAAGATATCGGGACTGAAAAAAATCGAGAACATTTATTTATTTTTTTATCAATGTTTTTGTCATCATAAACCTTTCCCGAATTTTCCAAAAATGTGTCTCAATAATATCTACAACATATTAAAATTTCAACACAATCGGTTCAGCCGATTAAAAGATATAAATTATTTTCGAAATTTTTATTTTTATTTCTTACAGCAAAACAGTTCAATGTTAAAGGCTAATATTTGACTAAATTGTAAGAGACACTGATAGCAATCAAAGCAAAAAAATGAGCATAATCCGTGTGGAGGAACATTGACCCTTCTTATCCGGCTACGGCCTTTATTCTATCTTTATATAGGAAAATATACACTCATTGTCAGTCTTAGCATCAGAGCAGAGGGTAACGCAGCTGATGAACAGTATTGATAACAAACTGAATGAAAATCTTAATTATTAATATCATTATGTTGTAATACAATGTCCGCCGCCGCCGCCGCCGCAACAATATTATCCACCGCCGCCGCCACAATTTCCACGGCCGCCTCCACAATTTAAAAATAGGGGTTGGGGGGGGGGAAAGAAAGGGGCAAACAGGTCGAGGTGGAAAAACCTTCCAATTCTATTCCCATTAAATATATATATATATATATATATTATTAATGAAAATGGAATTGGAAGATTTGATTAACCCTATTCAGTCACACTGGGTGAAATACACCCCAGCGTTTTTTTGACCTCGAAAACGACCCAGTAAACCAATGGAAATGGGCCTTTTGCCGTCATCTACAGGTAGTTGGGACCTTCAAGTATCGATCCCCGTCGGTGGTATATTTTTCGGCCCGTTGGTTCTCTCGCGGCAGCCGTTCAAAGTGGGCGTTTCGAAGTTGTGGGGTGTATTTCACCCAGTGTGACCGGTACGGGATTCTCGGGAAGTGTGACTGAATAAGGTTAAGTTCCGTCTATTACAGCCACTTTTCAGATCACTTTTTTATTTTATATATTTGAATTTCTAAAATAATATAAGGGTGTATTTCTTGTGTATTTTTGCTTATCTCTCTTTTTAAAAGTGTTTTTATTTTTTAAATCATATTTAGTTTTTATTTGTTTAATATAATTTTACTGCTGCGTTTTTTAAATTACGCATTATAATCAATATTTTGCTTTTCTAATTTGACTGAAAATGTAAGTAGTCTTCTCTTATGTTGAGGTGTAAATTAAAATAAAATAGAAAATAAAAATTATGCTTACTTTTCATTTTTAGTGTATGTATGTATACCTATGAGATGGATATAGTTAATTTGCGATTATAGTGCATCATAAATGATAACGTGTAGGAATATTATCACGAGAGACAACATCTGCAATTATAATTTGATTGCGAACACGATGAAAAGGATTGACTTTCACATTTGTGCATGCATATATATATTAGAGTGGTCCTTAAAAAGGGTAATTTTGAATTTTGACTGCTCGAACGGTTCGGAAGACTCAAAATAAATGAAAAAAATCTGTGCAAAAGCGCAGCTTCCTATCTCAATTTTAACACGTGCCGCAGAGCACTTGAATTTTCCTATTAAAATCAAATAGCAAATGATTTTAGTATGAATGCAATAACGATCGGAAAAATTAGAAACTTGACAATTCTCTTACCTATAGTTGTACCTGTCTTCTGAAATTTTTATAGATTTTTATCTACATATTTCAGGTTGCTAGTGATCGATGAAAATAATTTATTTTTTCAATTTTTTAAGCAAATAGCAAATGATTTTAGTATGAATGCAATAACAATCGGAAAAATTTAAAACTTAGCAATTCTCTTACCTATAGTTGTACCTATCTTCTGATAATAAACAATATTTCTTTGATTTTTCAAAAATTAAAAAAAATTATTTTCATCGACCACTAGCAACCTGAAATATGTAGATAAAAATCTATAAAAATTTCAGAAGATAGGTACAACTATAGGCAAGAGAATTGCCAAGTTTCAAATTTTTCCGATTGTTATTGCATTTATACTAAAATCATTTGCTATTTGATTTTAATAGGAAAATTCAAGTGCTCTGCGGCACGTGTTAAAATTGAGATAGAAAGCTGCGCTTTTGCACAGATTTTTTTTATTTATTTTGAGTCTTCCGAACCGTTCGAGCAGTCAAACTTCGATATTACCCTTTTTAAGGACCACTCTAATATATGTATATATGCATGCACAAATCAATTTATTTTATATATATATATTTTATATTATAAAAAAACATAAAATCGTTACATTTTACATGTCATGCATATTACATACATACATATATATATATATTACATACATATTACATACATACATATATATATATATATATATACATATATGCATGTAATATGCATGACATGTAAAATGTTTGTAACGATTTTATGTTTTTTTATGATATAAAATATATATATGTATATAAAATAAATTGATTTTTTAATTTTTTTATTAATTTTTAATTACACACACACACACACACACACACACACACACACACACATAGATTCTTCTTATTTTTCAAAATAATCTTTATTTTTGTTCTTTCTTTACATATGCATACATATACAAAAAGAAAAAAATAATATGATAGCCGGATTTTGCTGACATTATCTCTCAATATTTGCATCCGTGTGCTCACGTATTAGTGTTTGTACTTTGTACATGGATGCTACTACATATGCGATGTAAGAGAGACAAAGATGGAATGATGCTCTCTCTTGTCAAGCAGTCAGTATGTTACCACGAAAATTTCCCCAGCTTCTTAGATCTAGTGAGAACCGTAAAAACAATATTTTAGCCAAAATATTGAATGAATCTTATTCCATTTAGGATATTTTTAATTAGTAAGTTCATCTTTAGTACGCTAAAGAGCCCGATTTTGCATTTTTGCTCTTAAAAATTTTAATACCTTGAACCTTAAACAAACCATTTTATTTTATATCATATGGTAAGTATAAATGAGAAAATGTTTATTTTAAAGTTATTTACAATTATGTTTTCTCAGAAAAGAATATGTAAATAGGACGTAAGTGGTGGTTTTCGGGAGTTTATCCAAATATAAATATAGTTTCTAATTATATTGAACCAAGCATTGATTTGGCGTTTAAATAATGAAACTATATGATAAATTCTCAATAAAATAAGAGTAGGTACATAAACAGTCAACAAAATTTATTCATTTATTTACAAGAATATGTGTTTGTATCTTTTTATATTCATATCATATAATATTTTTTGATACATTCTAATGTCCGTATTTTGCAAAGTTTTTCTTCTCCCTACTTTAATGGCACATGCACAAAGTAGAAATGTTACACGCTCGGTGTTTAACTTGCCTTCTTACTTTAATATGGGCTGCATTCCGATATTTCAATGCCAGTACTGAAGATCTATAGTTTACGTCACGTATGCTATAGATTTTCAGTACTGGCAGTGAATATCGCAATGCAGCCATGGTCACACAATTATGTGGCAAATAAATGAAATAATATCAAGTTACGAAATTCCAACTCTCTTTTACATTTAGCCAAGATCACGATGTAAGATTTTACTATATATGTAAATTTGATGGTACGATAAATACTTAAATAGAATGAAGCAGGTATTATCATGAAAGAATGTTGCCACCAGCGGTAAGATTTTTCTCGTCGATAATTCCTAAAAAGTTGAGACATACCAAAGCAGCACCTTGTTCGGCCCATTTTTTATTTTTTTCCCTAAAAAAAGAGAGGATACATTATAGCAAAAGTAAAAGAGAAAAGTAAAGAAAAATTATTTTTTGATTATAATTTACCAGAAGGAGGAACCATATTTCCTGCCATCTACAGTAACAACAGAACAAAAAAGCTTATTTTCCTGTCGAGTATTATATATTGGAATTTTTTTACGATTTTCCTTGGTCCACTTGAGTAGCCTAGTCTTTGGCAGTTCCAAGTCTGTCACATAACTGTTTCTCAAAAAAGCACAACGCATCAGAGAAACGTCTTCCTCTTCGTGAATTTTTCTTTTATGAGAAACGCCATTGTCTGTATCTTTATCTAGGATTCCCGGCGTTATTTGAAAGCGACCTAATAAACCTCTATCTCGAAGCTCTTTACTTTTGGATCGGCAATAATCATCCAATCCCCACACTTCGCTGAAAAAAGTTTATTGAACAATAAAAAGAGCATCGAAAAAAAAAACAAGAAGAAACATTCACCATATTTGTTCCAGTGTTTGCGCATCAAGGAATCTTCGGCCTAAAGGAGATTCCTGAAGCTCCCGTAGAATATTTTGTACGCAATACTTAGTATTGGAAGGTGAATTATCGCAATTGATTGCATGCTTTAAATACGACTTTATAACATCCTCCATCGGAAGAGGACCTTCTTTACGAAATATTGAGCAGTTCCACTCAGCGGCACGAGCAAGCATTACGCTACTACAACCTGTTTCTTTTTTAAATCTGTGAAAGTGTGCTTTAACAAGTTAAACAGGATCTGATGGATGTATAGATATGCGTTAAAGCGTTACCTAAGTATATCGGAATGTTTTTGAATATCTTTGGATCCGCCATTCGCGATAACCGGTATCGAAAGTCTAGCAGAGATCTGTTTGAGAACGTGGTTGCGATTCGGATGCTGTGGTCTCTCCTCGATAGTGCGACCATGGACAGCAATGGCTGCGATACCGGTGGAAGCGAGGGTGTCGCAAAGTCGAAGAGTTTCCTCCAGATCAGGCAGAACACGTATTTTGCAAGTGACCGGTATAGCTACCGTCTCGATCAGCTTCCGTAAGATAGCGGTCGCTTTCTGCGGCTCGCTGAGAAGAGAAGCACCCATTCCTCCGAGCATCGAAAATTTCTTTGGACAACCCATATTAACATCTATGCCTGCAACGTCATTTTCCACCATACGAGCGACTTCAGCCGCTCTCGCTGGATCAGACGTACCAATTTGAAGAACAACGTGCTCTCGTTCCCGAGGACAAGTACGAAATGCCACGGTACCATCAGTCTTATCGATGTAATCGACAGTGCATAAGATATCTGCGAACAATGGCATCGAGTCTAGTAAATCTAAGATAACCAAGGATAAATAAGACTACCCTAATGGAAATATTTTACTGAAAATATTATGAAATTGATCCCATTTCATTTTCATTCCATCAATATTTTGGTAAAAATTCAGTTTTTAGTTAAATTCAGTAAATTTCATATCTAATATCTTAAAAAATTTATTACTTTTCAACAGTATAATTTAACTTTCCTTTATATTTAACAATATTACATTTCATAAAGAAAATTACGATTTATTTTGAAATATATTCGGTAATTTTTCAATAACTTTTATTTCACTTTTCATCAATTTCGTAGTACTTTCAGCAAAATATTTCCATCACGGTATGTACGTTAAGTTAGATTACGATAGATTGGTAGTTAGACGAGGACTTCGATCATGAGGCCTGAGGTGCGATTCTGTAACTCGTTATGCGGATAACGATGTCGTTATGTTGTCGTTGCGCAGCTTTTTTCCCGCATTATACCTGCGCAACGACAATCGTTATGTGCATAACGAGTTACAGAATCGCACCCCTGTTCTTTTTAGCTTCTTGCATGGTTTATTTTGCCTCTTTTTTTCACATTTGAGATAAAAGAGAAAAGATGAACTGTATAATATATGCAAGAAGTTCAGCTAAATAGAACAGATTTCTTATCTATAGAAAAAGCCTATAAGGACAGACGTGTTATAGGTTAGATTTAGAAAAGATACAATTCGATTTTCTGAGAAGTAAGATTACTTTATTCGAATTAACAGAATTTGACAAATAAGATAAACGATATAACGTAATAAATGTAACTGCAATTAACTATATTGAATACGTCGCGTTGTTGCAGATTCCTATGTTATACATAGAGATAAAAAACGTGATTGATAGATTGATAGAAAAGTGTATTTTACCATTCTCTCGACGAATCGAACGAAGTAGTTTTCTGTCGATCAATTCCTCAGTATAAACTATATCCGCGCCATAGTCTAGGGCGAGCAAACGCATCGGCAGAGTCCCGATGCGCACCATGGGCGCCAGGATGACCTTGTTGTCGTAATCGAGTCTCCTTCTCGCAGTCGACTTTTCTTCCATGTTAGCGTGAACGCGTTGCGATTCATTCGGGATTATAGGTGACAATCGAGACGAATCTACGTGAACAAATGTGAATATCCACTATCTACTTAAGCGTCGTCTACATGGTCTAGTTTACACCGTTAAATCGGTTGGTACGCGTATCAAGTTGGTGCGGACTAAACATTTGATACATCCCTGTTTACACCGTTCCATCTCACAACAGGTTAGGTTAGGTTTTTAATCCAGATAAAGTCCAATGTTTTCAGTGATTTCGGTATTATTTTCTCGTGTATATTCGAATTAAATAATATAATTTTAACATCTTTTTATATCTTTTATTTCTTTAATTTATGCATCCTTTGGTATGTAACATTATTACAGCTTTTATATGTGTACAGTACACCACATATTTTATTATAAAATATTCAAAGTTTGTCTCATAAACCTACCACTAATTCACAGTTATAGTAATTATCATAATTAATATCGCATTTTGAGATTAATGGAAAAATATTTATATTTCCTGCATACACAACAAACTATTTATTTAATTAATGATTTATATTATATCTATAAATAAAAACGACTTTTTAAGAACTTGTAAAAAACAAAGGAACTTTTTGGAAACTATATCACAAGTTATTAAACAACTTATAATTATTAATTCATCTTGTACCTATAAAATATTCTAACTTTAACCTCAATCTAACAACAGTCAGCAGCGGCGGTATACGTACTAGAGATGGGCAGACGGTTCACGAACCGTTCAATTGAACCGGTTCACATCAAGGAACGTTTGACAAACGGTTCGTAAAAAAAGAACCGTGGTTCATTTCCCCCTACTCCCTCCACTATTGACTATAGCATTATGGAGGATTTACATTCAACGATTCGACATCCAGTATGAATTGTGATTGGTTCTTACCTTCGGATCCAACCAATCACACTTAATTGCCCCTATTGGCTCCATTCAGTACAACAACCGCTCACTGAGCGCTCAGTGAGCTCTTGCATCTGATTGGGATATTCCTTTAGATCTAAAAATTTACGCCTATCAGATGCAAGAGCTCATTAAGCGCTCAGTGAGCGGTTGCAGTACTGAATGCACCCAATTACTTAAAGCAGCTCAGTGAGCGGTTGTGCTCCTCGATGCACCCAACGTCTAGACTCCAAAGATAAAAATGTCACTAACTAGAAATTCTAGACAACGAACTTTTCTATTAAATATCGAACAATCGAACGTCGGCAACGTTGTACGTCGGGCATCGTACGCGATCGGCGATTTGAATCCTCCATTAGAAATAATAGAAATTAAAATCGGTTCTTGGCTTCTTGGTGCGTGCGTGCATTTAGCTGTCTCCAAGAGCCAGCTATACGGCTATTATCCAGATTATCCTATCGCCAGCTAAGGGGACTCCCCTCTCACCTTGTAATGCTAAGACTCCATATACGCGGTGAGCTCCGGCAAATGCTGCGGTGACCAATCAGGAGCCAGGCGCAGGTCGGGTTGCGGCAAGCTCCGGCAAGCGCCTGGCTCCTGATTGGTCACCGCAGCATTTACGTGAGCTCAACCGCGTATATGGAGTCTTAGCATTAGTCTTGTTTGGATAAAATTAAAATAATACAAATTATTTTAATCCACATAAAATCTTTCTAAGTAAGTACATATACTTAATTTCACTGACATATTTAGGTTATAATTATTATAATTTGCACCATTACATTTATGTAATTGTTTTAATATTTAGGCCGGTATTCATAGTCTTCAAGACCGTCTTAAGTAACGTCTTAAGACGCTAATATGGTTCTGTGATTGGTTCATGACATCCTAAGATTGAACTTAAGACGGTCTTAAATATAACTATGAATACCGGCCTTAGAATAAACTTTTAAATGTAAACAATCAATTTTATGATAATTATAATATGTATTGGTCGATGACGTTTTTTATTATTTAGTAATTAATATTTTTAGATTTAAATGTCTTGGCCCCGAGGTACGAGCAACATTTGGTATCATTTTACCAAGATAGATAAGAAAGTTTATAATCCTTTTCCTATATAACATTTATTTATTTAATATTTGTTTTTCCTGTATAAAAAAATCGAAATAAACAAAATAATGTGTGTATAAATAAACCAAGATTTTTATAAAGAAAAAAGAACCGATGAACCGTACGAAAGAACCGACTCACTTTAGGGAGTGAACCGACTACGAACCGCTCACTGAGATGAACCGTTTTGCCCATCTCTAATACGTACTTGATCCAATTCGAATCGAATCAAGCGTTTACAGCGCGCTGACATCTTTTGATACGCGTATCAACTTGGTCTGATACTCACGATTGAGGAGTATCAGACCAGAGCGCACTAAAGTAATCCGCGAGCGTTTATACCGAGCGTATCAAGCGATTTGATACGGATATAGTACTTAATACGCGTACCAAGTGCTCGGTGTAAACTAGGTCAATAGCTGTAAGCGTATGTAGTAAGATGAGTTACTAAAGGAGAGCTCACTCCTCACCGATTTCACTGAATTTAGGCTTAATCGATGCGTTTTTGCACAAAACGAACGAATCTGGCAGAAAAAAGTGCCGCTCTGCCCCGCGAAGCGAGATATTAACAGTTAAGGCCATCACACACAAAATGCATAACGTCGCATAAGCATAGCATAAGACCGCTGGACCAATGAGCATCTTATGTAAATTAATATGGCGACTTTATGCTGGATGCTCATTGGTCCAGCGGTCTTATGCTATGCTTATGCTACGCTATGCATTTTGGGTGCATTCGGGGAGACGCTATTAAAGCTATACCCAGACAAATTTGCATAGCGTATAAACATAAGCATAAGAAAGTTGATTGGTCCATATACGAGTGCATAAGCCCATATACGAGTGCCGGACTAATCCATTTCCTTATGCATATGTTTATGCGGCTATGCAAGTTTGTGTGGATATAGCTTTACGCTATAAATGCAAACGCTATGGCTGCGTTCGGGGAGCGCGCTTTTAGCGCTTTTACATCATTCTATCCTTGTTTTACGTGTAATGAATAGGCTGCGTTCGGAGAGCGCGCTATTAGCGCTATTTGCTTGTTCTATCCTTGTTTCACACCTGGTGAGCGATAAAGATAGAATGACGCTGTTAGCGCTAATAGCGTCTCCCCGAACGCGCCCATAATAAAGATAGAATGATACAATAGCGCTGAAAGCGCGCTCCGCGAACGCAGCCTATAAACAACGTTCGGGGAGCCAATAGTGCGATAGCGATAGCAAGCTCCCCGAACGTAGCTTTAGAATAAAATTGCAATATGGTCGATGATGCGAGTTGTGCGAGTGCCAAGTGTGAATAACAAACGAGTTTTTTATTTTACCTTTATTTATTGAGTTTTATGCCATTATTTTACCTACAACTTTTATTTGATCATAATTACACAGCAAATAGAATACTACCTACATAACCTGTATGATTAATTATTTACCATTCTTTGCACGCGCAGCATCTTCTGGAGACAATTTGATAGAATAATTTATTCCTTTTTCTTCATCAAACAGATTAATTTCAACTTCACTTGGTCCTTGGTCCATTGTTGGAATTGACATTGATGGTTACGTTTCGTTATCTGCAGTATTCTGAAAGCAGCCCCTATACGCAATAAAGTGTTCGAGGAGAGAATAAGCGCCAATAGCATTTCGTGCCTCACCTCGAAAATAATAGCGAAAATAGCGCGAGTGATGACGTCACGCTGCCTTTAGAGTGACGTCATCATCGAATATCATAGCGCCACAAAGCGTCTCCTCGAACGGTTTTGGACGATAATTGTGCTAATAGCGTGCTCCTCGAATGCACCCTTTGTGTGTGATGGCCTTTAAAGTTGATGACTATCAGGGTTATGAAACCTATCATACCGATGCGATGTAGCGACCACGAGCCACGAGGCACGAACATGCCCCGCGGCCACATGTGCATGCTCTGTCAGCTCTGTGACCACATGCGCATGCTCAGTGGCCGCACGCGCATGCAAAAGTGCGCAAATTTGAAACGTATGTATACTTTTAATGATAAATATATCAAAGTGTATATAAGTATGTATTAAATCTTCGCCTTACTAAATAGATGAGTCTACCATATACTAAAAATATTAATACTGAAAATATTAGCAAGGCCCCGTACGCAAGGTAGAACGTTCTATTCACTTGACGCGTAGGATCTATATATCTATTAAATCTTCGCCTTACTAAAGAGATAAGTCTACAATATACTAAAAATGGGTAATTATTTAGAATAATCGATTCGTTTTTGCATAAAACGAAAGAATCTGGCAGAAAAGCGACACGGAGCATGCGCATGTGGCCACAGAGCTGACAGAGCATGCGCATGTGGCCGCGGGGCATGTTCATGTCGCTATCACAGTCGCTACATCTCGTCGGTATGACAGGTTTCATAACCTGAGAGTCGTCAACTTTAACGCTAAATATCTCGCTTCGCAGGGCAGACCGCCGCATTTTTCTGCCAGATTCTTTCGTTTTATGCAAAAACGAATCGATTAAGCCTAATTTTATCGATATTTGAGGTGCAGCGCGTATTCTAAATAATTACTTAAAAATGGATACTGAAAAGATTAGCAAGACCCCTACGCAAGGTAGGCCGTTGCCCCTCTCTCCACAACCACCCTTCCTGCCAGCGCCTGTTTCACATTTTTTTCTACCAGATTAAGTCTTGTTTTCGTAATAGATGTTGCTTTTGCAATAGAAAAGTGTCATATCAAAGTCGGGGGGGAAGGGCTTCGCCCCCCCGAACCCCCTGGCCGGGGGCTTCGCCCCCTGGGCCCCCCATTGGAAGCTTCGCCTGGACCTCGCTTTACAACTTAGCATGTAGTATGTATACGCGAAACTCCCAAGGGGGGGTCCAGGGGGGCGAAGCCCCCCGGCGGGGAAGGGGGCGAAGTCCCCCCGACTTTGATATAACACTTTTCTATTGCAAAAGCAACATCTGTTATAAAAACAAGACTTAATCTGGTAGAAAAAACTGTCGTTAAACAGGCGTTGGCTGGGAGGATGGTTGTGGAGAGAGAGGCAACGCCCTACCTTGCGTAGGGGTCTTGCTAATCTTTTCTGTATCCATTTTTAGTATATTGTAGACCACGGTCTAGTATCCCAGCAAACACAGACGGTTCATATAATATAACGTAGAAGTAACAACAAAGGTTATGCCTGAGTAATGTATAGATTATATAATACTGTTTTACATTTACAATATAACAAATTATATATCTATTATATTTCTGCGTTATTAACTGGTGACAACATAATAACAGAAATATAACCGTTATGAATAATATGTTTTATTACAATGTTATGAAACGTTACTTTAATATTATATAATATAATAATATTAATTAAATTTATTTATAAGTGCCTATAGTAGTGCTCTCTGTTCGTGAAAAAATCATGGAAAATTGAAATTTATAGAAGAAAACTTTGTGTAAAATGCATGTGCGTAATTATATGTGCCTAATGTGATATAAAGGTAATTAATTGTACATTTTTTAAATTTTATCTATGGTCGCTTAATTTCCGCTTCCGCTAGTGCCATCGTGCCACGATCGCGATATACATTTAAAGAAGACCGCGCCCGTCCGTGGGAGATCGTGAATCGCGTTCGCGGGTGTCTCGTGCGCGCAGCGGCCCGTCGCTCGTGAAAGGACGCGACGCCGGCGAGAGACGGTCAAGGACGTGGTAAAGATATGTTCTGTGCATCGTGCCGCGAGTCGCAACGGCCCGTCATTACGGCCAATCCAGGCCAATCACTTCAGTTATTCCGCCGCTGTGTCAAGTCGCCCGCCCTGCCTCGTCATGTACAGAGCGACCCGAGGGTCGTCCCACCGCGTGGGAAACCTCGCCGTCGGCGCCGCGAGATGTAAGGATGCACCGCGACGTTCTCGCTTGAACAATAGGCGCGGTCGCTCTATCTCTCATTGCGTGTACGTAACCTCGAAAAAACTTGTTAGTATCATTGAAATATCGGTTTTTCTTTACAGTTTTAGAACAATGTCGATCACTCAGGATTGTCCGGATTATACAAAGAAGTCAAGCTGTATAAAAACGCCCGGGGGAGGGAGAAGCACGATGATCTGTATGCCGTGGTAATAAATGCATTGCAACATTTGGAAAAGGCTTACATCAGGGTCTGCGTTACGCCAAAGGAATACACGGAAGCGTGTAGCAAACTGTTATTGCAATATAGAGCTGCGTTTAAACAGGTGAGCGTTCAGTGCATAAATTAAAAATTAATGAGTCCCTTTATACACGTTATTTTTATATTTATCGAGTATATTTAATTAAGAATGGTATATAAACTCAAGTATATTTAACGGAGAATATATAAACTCCATTTTCTTGTTATAGGTACAAAGCGATCAATTTCCAACAATTGATACCTTCACCAGAGCATTCCGCTTAGATTGTCCCGCTGCCCTCGAGAGAATCAAGGAGGACAGGCCAATCACGATAAAAGACGACAAGGGCAATACTTCTAAATGCATTGCCGACATTGTTTCGCTGTTTATCACACTCATGGATAAATTACGACTGGAAATCAAAGCCATGGATCAACTGCACCCGGATCTAAGAGATTTCATGGACACCATGAATCGCCTCAGTATAGTACCCAGTGACTTTAATGGTAAAGAGAAAGTTTCAGAGTGGTTGTAGAACCTTGATAATATGTCTGCTTCTGATGAATTATCGGACACTCAAGTCAGACAATTAATATTATTATTAATATTATTATATTATTAATATTATTAATATTATTATTTCAGATTATTTACTCGCAATCAAGGCATGTATACTATCGGAATTTGCAAGAAAACCCAGAGATTTACGTGACGTAGACAGGTGGAAGGCCACGGAATTTCGGCAATTTTTATTGTACACTGGAATTGTCGTAATGAAACCAATATTACCTTCGACTGACTATACTCACTTCGTTCGTCTTTGTGTTGCTATAAGAATATTAATTGATCCGCAATTGTGTTTCTTTAACGCTTATGCAGATTCACTGTTATTGTGGTTTGTTTCCAACTTTGGAAGTATTTATGGTGATGAATATATATCTCATAATGTTCACAATCTTGTTCATCTTGTAAACGATGTAAAATTTTGTTTCATTAGATAATTTCAGTTGCTTTAAGATTGAAAATCACATGCAAAAGATAAAGAAATTGCATAACAGCGGTAAACCTCTGGAGGAATAAATGTGTACAACTTAGTCTATAAGAAAGATGTATGCCTGCGTCTTTTATCGCAATTTTGAGTTTTAAGTCAGGTTATCTATATTTGTTCTTCTGCATATAGTTGTGATAATCCTATACAGACTGAACTTATAGATTGTTGCAGGTGATATTAATATGTATGTAAATACATTGTACATACATATGTATATGTACATGTATCTTAATTGTCATTTTTAGTTTTTGATCGAATATTGTCAGATTTTACTCTTTTTCATGTTTGTTTTCTACGTACAAAAGGAAGTGTACAACTTATTGTTAGTCTATAAGAAAGATGTATGACTGCGTCTTTTATTGCAATTCTGGTTGCAGGTGATATTAATAATATACATATATGTACGTAAATATATTGTATTACACACCCAAACACATATACACACTCATGTTGTATGTACGTACGTATATATATGTATACATAAGTTAAAAAACTCATTTTGATAGAGAAAAACAATTACTTTTGCAACAAAATATGTAACTCTATTTTATTATTAATAATTATATGTCTGTTATAAAAAATTTGCATAATATATTAATATATAAATATATATAATAAAGATATGAAAGCCTCATATATAATTACCGTTGTTTATTATTTAATTTAGAGCAATATCTAATAATTTCAATTGTTACATACTTGTTGCAAATGTGAATATTAAAAATATCAATAAATTGCGTGTTTTAAATTAATTTCAAGCAAAACTAAATAAAATAATATTGATTAGTTTTGCATGTAATTAATTACAGAATTTAATATTTGTATAAATATCAAATTCTGTAATTAATTACATGCAAAACTGATCAATAAATTTTATTTACTTTTGCTTGAAATTAATTTAAAACACGCAATTTATTGATATTTTTGATATTTACATTTGTAACAAGTGTGTAGCAATGCAATTTTTTATTCTCAATTCAATATGTAACTTTTTATTAAATTTATATACATGTTACATAACCATTTGGTAACATCGTCGAAGAGTATATTACACGTTATGTATGCTTTACATGAAGTTATATTACGGCAATGCACAAAGGGTAGAAATTACCACTAACGTGTATATAACTGAGACAATCGTGATATATTTTCTGTTACATTTCGTTTTATCAAGATATTATAATATTAATATACCCGTGTTTGCTGGGATACAGGTCTGGAAACTCCACTGGAGGGGGTAGGTCGCTTATTGAAGCAACGCCACGAGAGGCGCTGCGGGAAGGTAGTGTGCTACTCGTACCTTGTTTACGCGGCGGCGTAAACAAGGTAATATATGAAATGTATCAATCTTGAGACGGTCTGGTATTGCATAAGCAGACTTGATCAAGATCGTCTTAAGCGTTGACTTGAAATTGGACTATGAATACCGGCCCGATACTCTGATACGCGACAATTCCCAGCAAACACGGGTATATTAATATTATAATATCTTGATAAAACGAAATGTAACAGAAAATATATCACGATTGTCTCAGTTATATACACGCCCAGCAAACACAGACGGTTCCTATAATATAACGTAGAAGTAACACGTAATATAACGGGTTGTTATGCCTGAGTAATATATAGATTATATAACATTATTTTATATTTACGATATAACAAATTATATATCTATTATATTGCTGCGTTATGAACTAGTGACAACATAATAACAGCAATATAATCGTGATGTATAATATGTTCTATTGCAATGTTATGTAACGTTACTTTAATATTATATAATATAATAATATTAAGTAAATTTATTTATAAGTGCCAGTAGTGCTCTCTGTTTGTGAAAAAATCGTCGAAAATTGAAATTTATAGAAAAAAAATTTGTGCAAAATGCATGTGCGTAATTATATGTGCCTAATGTGATATAAAGGTAATTAATTGTACATTTTTTAAATTTTATCTATGGTCGCTTAATTTCCGCTTCCGCTAGTGCCATCGTGCCACAAATGCCACGATCGCGATATACATTTAAAAGACCGCGCCCGTCCGTGGGAGATCGTGAATCGCGTTCGCGGGTGTCAAGTGTCTCGTGCGCGCAGCGGCCCGTCGCTCGTGAAAGAACGCGACGCCGGCGAGAGACGGTCAAGGACGTGGTAAAGCGCGTCGCATCGTGCCGCGAGTCGCAACGGCCCGTCATTACGGCCAATCTAGGCCAATCACTTCAGTTATTCCGCCGCTGTGTCAAGTCGCCCGCCCTGCCTCGTCATGTACAGAGCAAACCGAGCGTCGTCCCACCGCGTGGGAAACCTCGCCGTCGGCGCCGCGAGAGGTAAGGATGCACCGCGACGTTCTCGCTTGAACAATAGGCGCGGTCGCTCTATTTCTCATTGCGTGTACCTAACCTCGAAATAACTTGTTAGCATCATTGAAATATCGGTTTTTCTTTACAGTTTTAGAACAGACCTCGGCAAGAAATGCACTTTTCGGCCGATTTTCAACTGGCTCCGCCTAGCGCTGTTCCCCTTACCTCGCCGTCCCGCGCGCAGCCTACGAGTCGCTCGAGGCTCAGGACCGTAAACATATGTTTACAATAACTTTCCACGTCACCCGTGAGGTACTATTGTTGACACGTTTTTTTTTAAAGTGGTATTCCCTGTAGGCCAAATCCACTGATATTCCTTGAAATTACAGTTACAGCCGTGTTCTTCGATAAGAATCTAGCAAGAAGGAAAAAAGTGAAAATTATTATTAGTTAAGTAAGATTTGAATAACTGTGATTTTCTTTGGAAAGAATCGACATAATTAACTAATTGGGAAATATTTTGATTTGGTTTTTGCAGCTTTAAATTGAGAAGCCTAAGTTGATTAGTCATGTCAGTAATGAAGACAAGTTCACAGAGAAATGTGATATCTTGCAAAATGACTATATATTCCTAAAATTTAGGATTGTTTATTTCTTGCAAGAAAAGGGAGGATTTCTTTTCTTATGGCAAAAAATATTTCCAAACAATTAACAGCATTAAGCCAACGTACTGAACAATAAAGTGGGACATCTGTGTGAATAGTATTATGTTACTCGATAAATAATTTAAATTTTCGACGGACTAAGGAACTTCTGTCCACCTTTAATTATATTAATTATTTTTGTCACAGTCTCCATACCTGTTGACAGTTTTACAACTTTGCCGCTTAGTGCTTCTTGATGGATTATGCAATGTACAAGGGTAATATTAATATTTCGCTGCTTTAATTGTCCTGCAAATCCTATCTTTAAACCGGTCATAGCCCTCGCGCCATCAGTTGCAATCGAAGAACATTTATTAAAATTGATGCCAAATTTTTTAAGCGATTCTTTAACTGTTACAAAAATATCAAGACCCATCGTCGTGGTATGTAAAGGGACGAAATTTAAAAGCTCCTCAACACAGGAGAAATCGTCTTGTACGATTCGAGTAAAAATACTCAGTTGACTCGTGTGTCGAATATCGAGGCTCTTGTCAAGACATAACAAAAAATATGTACATGACGTCAGAAGGTTCTTAAATTTTATAAAAAGTGAAAAATGTTCTTTAAGCGACGATTCTTTACCGCGTCTTATAAGGCTACATCTAATATGCAAATCGACGTTCCCGCTAGCTGTAAAAAGTTCCGAAAGTTGACCTAAATTTTCTTCATTTCTTGTTAATTTCTTTAATTATGCTTTAATTGGTTAAAGGGTCGTATACGTCATCAGTGGATTAGGCTTACAGGGGATACACTTCAAAATAAAATGCGTCAACAATAGTCCCTCACGGGTGACGTAGAAAGCTATTGTAAACATATTTTTACGGTCCTGAGCCTCGAGCGACTCGTAGGCTGCGCGCGGGACGGCGAGGTAAGGGGAACAACGCTAGGCGGAGCCAGTTGAAAATCGGCCGAGAAGTGCATTTCTTGCCGAGGTCTGTTTTAGAACAATGTCGATCACTCAGGATCGTCCGGAATTATACAAAGAAGTCAAGCTGTATAAAAACGCCCGGGAGAGGGAGAAGCACGATGATCTGTATGTCGTGATACATTGCAACATTTGGAAAAGGCTTACATAAGGGTCTGCGTTACGCCAAAGGAATACACGGAAGCGTGTAGCAAACTGTTATTGCAATATAGAGCTGCGTTTAAACAGGTGAGCGTTCAGTGCATAAATTAAGAATTAATGAGTCCTTTTATATACGTTATTTTTATATTTATCGTGTATATTTAATGAAGAATAGTATATAAACTCAAGTATATTTAACGGAGAATATATAAACTCCATTTTCTTGTTATAGGTACAAAGCGATCAATTTCCAACAATTGATACCTTCTCCAGAGCATTCCGCTTAGATTGTCCCGCTGCCCTCGAGAGAATCAAGGAGGACAGGCCAATCACGATCAAAGACGATAAGGGCAATACTTCTAAATGCATTGCCGACATTGTTTCGCTGTTTATCACACTCATGGATAAATTACGACTGGAAATCAAAGCCATAAATCAACTGCACCCGGATCTAAGAGATTTCATGGACACCATGAATCGCCTCAGTATACTACCCAGTGACTTTGATGGTAAAGAGAAAGTTTCAGAGTGGTTGCAGACCCTTGATAATATTGTCTGCTTCTGATGAATTATCGGACACACAAGTCAGACAATTAATATTATTATATTATTAATGTTATTATTTCAGATTATTTACTCGCAATCAAGGCATGTATACTATCGGAATTTGCAAGAAAACCCAGAGATTTACGTGACGTAGACAGGTGGAAAGCCACGGAATTTTGACAATTTTTATTGTACACTGGAATTGTCGTAATGAAACCAATATTATCTTCGACTGCCTATACTCACTTCGTTTGTCTTTGTGTTGCTATAAGAATATTAATTGATCCGCAATTGTGTTTCAAATTTAACGCTTATGCAGATTCACTGTTATTGTGGTTTGTTTCCAACTTTGGAAGTATTTATGGTGATGAATATATATCTCATAATGTTCACAATCTTGTTAATCTTGTAAAGAATGTAAAAAATTTTGTTTTATTACATAATTTTAGTTGCTTTAAGATTGAAAATCACATGCAAAAGATAAAGAAGAAACTGCATAACAGCGGTAAACCTCTGGAGGAATAAAAGTGTACAACTTAGTCTATAAGAAAGATGTATGCCTGCGTCTTTTATCGCAATTCTGACTTTTAAATCAGGTTATCTATATTTGTTCTTCTGCATATAGTTGTAATAATCCTACAGACTGAACTTATAGATTGTTGCAGGTGATATTAATATGTATGTAAATACATTGTACATACATACATATGTATATGTACATGTATCTTAATTGTTATTTTTAGTTTTTGCTCAAACATTGTCAGATTTTACTTTTTTTCATGTTAGTTTTCTACGTAGAAAAAGAAGTGTACAACTAATTGTTACTTTATAAGAAAGATGTATGACTGCGTCTTTTATTGCAATTCTGGTTGCAGGTGATATTAATAATATACATATATGTACGTAAATATATTGTATTACAGACACCCAAACACATATACACACTCATGTTGTATGTACGTACGTATATATATGTATAAATAAGTTGAGAAACTCATTTCGATTGAAAAAAACAATTACTTTTGCAACAAAATATGTAACTCTATTTTATTATTATATGTCTGTTATAATATATATATATATATATATATTTATATATTATGCAAATTTTATGAAACAGACATATAATAATATATATATATATATTATTATATGTCTGTTTCATAAAATATCTTTATTATTATATACTATATATATATATATATAGTATATAATATTATATACTATATATATATATATATATATATATATATAGTATATAATATTATATACTATATATATATATATATATATAGTATATAATAATAAAGATATGAAAGCCTCATGTATAATTACTGTTGTTTATTATTTAATTTAGAGCAATATACATTCTAATAATTTCAATTGTTACACACTTGTTACAAATGTAAATATCAAAAATATCAATAAACTGCGTGTTTTAAATTAATTTCAAGCAACTAAAGAAAATTTATTGATTAGTTTTGCATGTAATTAATTACAGAATTTAATATTTGTATAAATATAAAATTCTATAATTAATTACATGCAAAACTAATCAATAAATTTTATTTAGTTGCTTGAAATTAATTTAAAACACGCAATTTATTGATATTTTTGATATTTACATTTGTAACAAGTGTGTAACAATGCAATATTTTATTCTCAATTTAATATATAACACAATTCTATACTTTAAATTACAGTTATATAACTTTTCATTAAATTTACATACATATTACATAATCATTTAATAACATCTTCGAAGATTATATTACACGTTATGTATGCTTTACATAACACGTTATATAATTGCAATTCACAAAAGTGCGAAATTACCACTAACGTGTACATAAACGATACAATCGTGATATATTGCGTGTTACATTTCGTTTTATCAAAATAATATAATAGTAATATACCCGTGTTTGCTGGGACGTTAGTGGTAATTTCTACCCTTTGTGCATTGCCGTAATATAACTTCATGTAAAGCATACATAACGTGTAATATACTCTTCGACGATGTTACCAAATGGTTATATAACAACAATTGCATTGTTACACACTCGTTAGCAAATGTAAATATCATAATTACAGAATTTAATATTTGTATAAATATCAAATTCTGTCATTAATTACATGCAAAACTAATCAATAAATTTTATTTAGTTTTGCTTGAAATTAATTTAAAACACGCAATTTGATATTTATGATATTCACATTTGCAACAAGTATGTAACAATTGAAATTATTAGATATTGCTCTAAATTAAATAATAAACAACAGTAATTATATATATATATGAGGCTTTCATATCTTTATTATATACAGGGTGAATCTTAATGGATGTACCAACCTTTTACCATGAGAGATGGGTTACCGACTGCAACTGTAATCAACCGAAAGATCCATAGATGACACCTGGTTGGATCGACCACTCCGATCGACATACAGGGAAGTCAAAAATTGTGCATCAAGTAACGTGTATCGTATTTTATACATACATACTTTTCTATTATATCCAACTCTTCCCATACAGCACAAAAACCTCTCAAAATATATTAAAAATATTTTTTAGGAAGTTTAAAATAATATAAAATAATTCACGCAAATATTTTTAGAATGTTTCTATGTCCGCCAAATCATGTCAAAAGAATATTTTCAAAAATGTTTTAAAAGATTGCATACAAATATATTCAATAATATTTGTAAAATCTTTTAGAAATATTACTTTAAAAAATAAAATGTTTAAATTTCTAAAAGATTTTACAAATATTGTTAAATATATTTTTATGCAATCTTTTAAAAACAATTTTGAAAATATTTTTTTGACAATCTGGAGAACATAGAAATATTCTAAAAATATTTTTGTAAACTATTTTAAAAAATATTTTGTGCTGTATGGATTATGCGTTTTTTTTACACAATTGTTTTCTAATAACGAGATTTCTTATTATTGCGCAACGTATCTGCCGCATAAAAGAGATATTATTTGTGTCTGTGTATCTTTTTTATATACGATTTTTAAAAAATAATGATTCTTTAATAAAGTTACTTGGTAGCGATTTCTTTTCACGCTTACGCGGAACATTTCAGCGCGTAAAAAGAGAGTTGGACCTGAAGCGGCAAAAATATAAAAATGTTCTACCATTCTTATTAAAAAATGCGTAATTCTACTGCAAGAAATATTCTGCTGTATAGTACTTTATGGATATAAAATAATAACTTAAAAAATTAAAAGTAATAACAGTGGACTTCCGCACCACCTCTGAGGTACCACCAATGGCGCGTTAGGTTTTTTAAAGTGTACCTTCGCCTGGAGCCATATTGTCGCCACATTTTAAGACCGTTTTCAGTAAAGGCTCAAACAGATATACATATTGAAGTCATATTGCGTAAGAGCGCACGCAGATGAAAAATTACATCAACGTGTGGCCGTGCGCAACATATCGCCAATTTGTCATGTTTTCACTTTAGATCTACGTGCGCTCTTACGCAAAATGACTATATCTGTTTGAGCTTTTACACATACTGAAAAAGTCTTAAAATGTGGTACAATATGGCTCCAGGCGAAGGTCCACTTTAAAAAACCTAACGCGCCATTGGTGGGTACCTCAGAGGTGGTGCGGTAGTCCACTGTTATTACTTTTAATTTTTTAAGTTATTATTTTATATCCATAAAGTACTATACAGCAGAATATTTCTTGCAGTAGAATTACGCTTTTTTTAAAAAGAATGGTAGAACATTTTTATATTTTTGCCGCTTCAGGTCCAACTCTCTTTTTACGCGCTAAAGTGTTCCGCGTAAGCGTGAAAAGAAATCGCTACCAAGTAACTTTATTAAAGAATCATTATTTTTTAAAAATCGTATAAAAAAGATACACAGATACAAATAATATCTCTTTTATGCGGTAGATACGTTGCGCAATAATAAGAAATCTCGTTATTAGAAAACAATTGTGTAAAAAAAACGCGTAATCCATACAGCACAAAATATTTTTTAAAATAGTTTACAAAAATATTTTTAGAATGTTTTTATGTTCGCCAGATTGTCAAGAAAATATTTTCAAAAATGTTTTTAAAAAATTGCATAAAAATATATTTAACAATATTTGTAAAATCTTTTAGAAATTTGACCATTTTATTTTTTGAAGTAATATTTCTAAAAGATTTTACAAATATTATTGAATATATTTGTATGCAATCTTTTAAAACATTTTTGAAAATATTTTTTTGACATGATTTGGCGGACATAGAAACATTCTAAAAATATTTGCGTAAATTATTTTAAATTATTTTAAACTTCCTAAAAAATATTTTAAATATATTTTAAGAGGTTTTTGTGCTGCATGGGAAGAGTTGGATATAATAGAAAAGTATGTATGTATAGAATACGATACACGTTACTTGATGCACAATTTTTGACTTCCCTGTATGTCGATCGGAGCGGTCGATCCAACCAGGTATCATCTATGGATCTTTCGGTTGATTACAGTTGCAGTCGGTAACCCATCTCTCATGGTAAAAGGTTGGTACATCCATTAAGATTCACCCTGTATATATGTATTATGCAAATTTTATGAAACAGATATAATTATTAATAATAAAATAGAGTTACATATTTTGTTGCAAAAGTAATTCTTTTTTTCAATCAAAATGAGTTTCTTAACTTATTTATACATATATATACGTACGTACATACAACATGAGTGTATATATGTGTTTGGGTGTGTGTAATACAATATATTTACGTACATATATGTATATTATTAATATCACCTGCAACCAGAATTGCAATAAAAGACGCGGTCATACATCTTTCTTATAGACTAACAATAAGTTGTACACTTCTTTTTCTACGTATAAAACTAACATGAAAAAAAGTAAAATCTGACAATGTTCGAGCAAAAACTAAAAATAACAATTAAGATACATGTACATATACATATGTATGTACAATGTATTTACATACATATTAATATCACCCGCAACAATCTATAAAGTTCAGTCTGTAGTATTATCACAACTATATGTAGAACAAATATAGATAACCTGACTTAAAACTCTGAATTGCGATAAAAGACGCAGGCATACATCTTTCTTATAGACTAAGTTGTACACTTCTTTTTCTACGTACAAAACTAACATAAAAAAAATAAAATGGGACAATGTTCGAGCAAAAACTAAAAATGACAATTAATTAAATACATGTACATATCACCTGCAACAATCTATGAGTTACAGTCTCTAGGATTATCACAACTATGCAGAAGAACAAATATAGATAACCTGACTTAAAACTCTGAATTGCGATAAAAGACGCAGGCATACATCTTTCTTATAGACTAACAATAAGTTGTACACTTTTATTCCTCCAGAGGTTTACCGCTGTTATGCAATTTCTTCTTTATCTTTTGCATGTAATTTTCAATCTTAAAGCAACTAAAATTATCTAATAAAACAAAATTTTTTACATCCTTTACAAGATGAACAAGATTGTGAACATTATGAGATATATATTCATCACCATAAATACTTCCAAAGTTGGAAACAAACCACAATAAAGGCCATCACACACAAAATGCATAGCGTAGCATAAGCATAGCATAAGACCGCTGGACCAATGAGCATCCAGCATAAAGCCGCCATATTAATTTACATAAGATGCTCATTGGTCCAGCGGTCTTATGCTATGCTTATGCGACGTTATGCATTTTGTGTGTAATGGCCTTAACAGTGAATCTGCATAAGCGTTAAATTTGAAATACAATTGCGGATCAATTAATATTCCTATAGCAACACAAAGACAAACAAAGTGAGTATATAGGCAGTCGAAGATAATATTGGTTTCATTACGACAATTCCAGTGTACAATAAAAATTGCCGAAATTCCGTGGCCTTCCACCTGTCTACGTCACGTAAATCTCTGGGTTTCCTTGCAAATTCCGATAGTATACATGCCTTGATTGCGAGTAAATAATCTAAAATAATAATATTAATAATATAATAATATTAATTGTCTGACTTGAGTGTCCGATAATTCATCAGAAGCAGACATATTATGAAGAGTCTGCAACCACTCTGAAACTTTCTCTTTACCATCAAAGTCACTGGGTAGTACACTGAGGCGATTCATGGTGTCCATGAAATCTCTTAGATCCGGGTGCAGTTGATCCATGGCTTTGATTTCCAGTCGTAATTTATCCATGAGTGTGATAAACAGCGAAACAATGTCGGCAATGCATTTAGAAGTATTGTCCTTGTCGTCTTTTATCGTGATTGGCCTGTCCTCCTTGATTCTCTCGAGGGCAGCGGGACAATCTAAGCGAAATGCTCTGGAGAAGGTATCAATTGTTGGGAATTGATCGCTTTGTACCTATAACAAGAAAATGGAGTTTATATATTCTCCGTTAAATATACTTGAGTTTATATACTATTCTTCATTAAATATACACGATAAATATAAAAATAACGTATATAAAGGGACTCATTAATTCTTAATTTATGCACTGAACGCTCACCTGTTTAAACGCAGCTCTATATTGCAATAACAGTTTGCTACACGCTTCCATGTATTCCTTTGGCGTAACGCAGACCCTGATGTAATGCTGGGTCTACATAGAGGTTGTAAGATGTAAGCAGTAAGCTATTGATCAACCACAGTCGATTATTTTTGAATTGTAAAAATCCCATTAGTCAATAGCTTACTGCTTACATCTTACAACCTCTATGTAGACCCAGCATAAGCCTTTTCCAAATGTTGCAATCCATTTACCACAGCATACATATCATCGTGCTTCTTCCTCTCCCGGGCGTTTTTATACAGCTTGACTTCTTTGTATAATTCCGGACGATCCTGAGTGATCGACATTGTTCTAAAACTGTAAAGAAAAACCGATATTTCAATGATACTAACGCAAGTTCTTTCGAGGTTAAGTACACGCAATGAGAGATAGAGCGACCGCGCCTATTGTTCAAGCGAGAACGTCGCGGTGCATCCTTACCTCTCGCGGCGCCGACGGCGAGGTTTCCCACGCGGTGGGACGACGCTCGGGTCGCTCTGTACATGATGACGAGGCAGGGCGGGCGACGACACAGCGGCGGAATAACTGAAGTGATTGACCTGGATTGGCCGTAATGACGGGCCGTTGCGACTCGCGGCACGATGCGACGCGCTTTACCACGTCCTTGACCGTCTCTCGCCGGCGTCGCGTCCTTTCATGAGCGACGGGCCGCTGCGCGCACGAGACACCTGACACCCGCGAACGCGATTCACGATCTCCCACGGACGGGCGCGGTCTTCTAAATGTATATCGCGATCGTGGCACGATGGCACTAGCGGAAGCGGAAATTAAGCAACCATAGATAAAATTTAAAAAATGGACAATTAATTACCTTTGTATCACATTAGGCACATATAATTACGCACATGCATTTTGCACAAATGTCTCTTCTATAAATTTCAATTTTCCATGATTTTTTCACGAACAGAGCTAGTAGCACTACTGGCACTTATAAATAAATTTAATTATTATTATTATATTATATAATATTAAAGTAACGTTTCATAACATTGTAATAAAACATATTATTCATAACGGTTATATTTCTGTTATTATGTTGTCACCAGTTAATAACGCAGAAATATAATAGATATATAATTCGTTATATTGTAAATGTAAAACAGTATTATATAATCTATACATTACTCAGGCATAACCTTTGTTGTTACTTCTACGTTATATTATACGAACCGTCTGTGTTTGCTGGGTTACCTCGCTGTCACATATAACGTGTGTTGGCTTCAGTTTGACGATCCCGGAAATAGCTGCTACCCATTGTCTTAATCGCTCGATATCTTTTGGCACGCGAAACACAGATCGATTAGATTTGTCGCTTTTATAGCCCGTTTTGCATGTCGGCACAGCACACGACTTTGGCATCGCCAAATAATTGATCGTTCGTGTCGAGAATCGTCACCACTACCGCGGCCGCGCGGCGTCCGCCTCGAGCGCAATCACTCTGTTTCTACCGTCGCGTTTGCTCGACGTGGCACGCACTTCGGTCTTTGCGTTCGCGATTTAGCACGCCGACGTTGCTGGTTCGAGTCCGAACAGCTTGATTTGTTGGTTATGTTTGTTAACACTACTCGTTCGCAACGACCCTCGCGTGGCGGCAAAGCGAATTAAAAGTGGCTTCAATAAGCGACCTACCCCCACCACTGAAAATTGAGCGAGTTTCCAGACCTGTATACTAGACCGTGTTGTAGACTCATCTCTTTAGTAAGGCGAAGATTTAATAGATACATAGATTCTACACGTCAAGGCTGCATTCGCGGAGCACGCTTTCAGCGCTATTGTATCATTCTATCTTTATTATTCATTATACGTAAAACAAGGATAGAATGATGTAAAAGCGCTAAAAGCGCGCTCCCCGAACGCAGCCCAAGTGAATAGAACGTTCCACCTTGCGTACGGGGCCTTTACTATGTTTACGCGAGCGTTACTTCTGTAGTAACTTACGATAATTCACTCAGATTATCGTAACTTACGATAAATCACTCCGCGTAAACGGGGGTCTCTAGCCGTTGACTACATTACGATAATTGAAGCAAGTTACTCAAATTAGCTAATACTTTCCGTGCTAATACCTCGCGTAAACGGCGAATTTGATTCTCAAGGGTGCACAAAAGTTCAGCCGTCAATATTTCGGTAATTCTTCAGTTTACACCCCTCACCTCCGATTTTGATGAACTTAGGCTTAATCGACGCGTTTTTGCTCAAAACGACCGAATCTGTCAGAAAAAAGTGTCGCTCTGCCCCGCGAAGCGAGATATTAAACGTTAAAGTTGACGACTATCAGGTTATGAAACCTGTCATACCGACGAGATGTAGCGACTGGTAGCGACATGAACATGCCTCGCGGGGGCATATGCGCATGCTCGTGGCTACATGCGCATGCTCAGTGGCCGCACGCGTATGCAAAAGTGCGCGAATTTTAAACGCATGTATATTTATAATGTATTACTTGAATTGTAATGATAAATGAATATAAGTATGTATTAAATCTTTGCCTTACTAAAGAGATGAGTCTATAATATACTAAAAATAGATACAGAAAAGATTAGCAAGACCCCTACGCAAGGTAGGGTGTTGCCTCTCTCTCCACAATTACCCTCTTTGCCAACGCCTGTTTCACGATAGTTTTTTGTACCAAAGTAAGTCTTGTTTTCGTAATAGATGTTGCTTTTGCAATAGAAAAGTGTTATATCAAAGTCGGGGGGACTTCGCCCCCCTTCCCCGCCGGGGGGCTTCGCCCCCCTGGACCCCCCCTTGGGAGTTTCGCTTACACGTACTGCATGTTAAGTTGTAAAGCGAGGTCTAGGCGAAGCTCCCAATGGGGGGTCCAGGGGGCGAAGCCCCCCGGCGGGGGTAAAGGGGCGGAGCCCCCCGAAAGGGGGTCCAGGGGGCGAAGCCCCCGGCCAGGGGGGTTCGGGGGGCGGAGCCCCCCCCCCGACTTTGATATAACACTTTTCTATTGCAAAAGCAACATCTATTACGAAAACAAGACTTACTTTGGTACAAAAAACTGTCGTGAAACAGGCGTTGGCAAAGAGGGTAATTGTGGAGAGAGGGGCAACACCCTACCTTGCGTAGGGGTCTTGCTAATCTTTTCTGTATCTATTTTTAGTATATTATAGACTCATCTCTTTAGTAAGGCGAAGATTTAATACATACTTATATTCATTTATCATTACAATTCAAGTAATACATTATAAATATACATGCGTTTAAAATTCGCGCACTTTTGCATACGCGTGCGGCCACTGAGCATGCGCATGTGGCCACAGAGCTAACAGAGCATGCGCAAGTGGCCGTGGGGCATGGTTAATAGTCGCTACATCGCGTCGGTATGACAGGTTTCATAACCTGATAGTCGTCAACTTTAACTGTTAATATCTCGCTTCGCGGGGCAGAGCGACACTTTTTTCTGCCAGATTCGGTCGTTTTGAGCAAAAACGCGTCGATTAAGCCTAAGTTCATCAAAATCGGGGGTGAGGGGTGTAAACTGAAGAATTACCAATATTTCTTGATGTTGTTTGCCGAAGACAGCAATAGTACTCACAATATTACTTGTCAAATCCATTTTGACTTTATTATTTGAAGTTTGAACTGATAACCTACTCTAAATCGCATTTACGTCTTTTAAAAATACCGCGTATGTAGAGAGGAACCTCACGGGCTGCGTTCAGAAACATCACCCGAGTATCCCCGGGTATCATTATATCCTTGTTTAACATTTGGTGAATAATGGTGCGATCCCATGGTACGGAACGTATGCGCAATGCGGAATTGGCCGAACGCTCGTGATTGGTTCGACCTCTTCTACGTTCGTTCCGCCGACTTTTATCCGCAAGTTTCTATTTTATCCGCACTATCCGTGCGGAAACTGCGGAAGCTTTATAACAAAAGCTGCGATTATATATAATGAATATAATTTTAATGAATATAATTTAATGAATATAATTTTAATGAATATAATTTTATAATTTTATGCGTAGTTGTTGCTTTTTAAATGGACACCAACATTGTTTTAATTTATTTAATAATACGCAAATAATAACAAACAATTCTTTAGAATACATTTTTAGCGACTGAATGTTGTAGCAATTGGTGACAATTTTGTAGGTTATGAATGGAATTCGTTAATGTGACAGATGTATTGCATGTATGTACGTGTGATTCCGTTCCGCTTAAATATAATTATCCGTGTCCCATGGAGCGGAAAATGCGGAAGCGTAGTCTGTGCGTGCCAATAATATACACTGTTCCGATAGATACAATGAAAGGATCTATGGGAAATAATCTTGTGATTGGCAAGCGTCAATTGCGCTTCCGCGAATTCCGCTCCATGGGACACAGATAAAGATATTTCAGCGGAACGCAACTGGCGGAATATCTGCGATTGGACGAACTTCATTCCGTCAATTCCGCATTGCGCATACGTTCCGTACCATGGGATCGCACCATGACAAGGATAAAATGATAACCGGGGGCTTCGGGTGATGTTTCTGAACGCAGCCCGACGGACCGTAGGAAACCGCCGTAGAGTTAGCAGACAAATTGAATATTTTTGAATTATTCTTTTTTATATGAATTGGGAATCATTTAGGGAAGTTTAGGAAATTTGTTTAAACATTTGGGAAATAATATTTTTCTGTTATTAACCAAATTTTTTCGAGCGTCAAATTAGCAGACAGCGACTATGTTTAATGTTTATGTGTCCATTAGGTGAATATACGTATATATTTTATGAATTAACACGAATTGCTTTTCCGTCAAGAAATATTCCTCAAATAGTATGTTAAATATGAATACTAACCTCTTCACGATAAAACATTTTAAACTTAATCAATTATTGCAGTTTATATATAATCTTAAAAATTAATATACCCTAAGAGCACACTCGACGGGAAGTCGGCGGAATGTCGACTTTTGTAAATCGACTTTCAGTCGACTCATAAAAGTCGACGTAAAGTCGACTTCTAAATAGTAGACTCATAAAAGTCGACGAAAAGTCGACTTCTAAATAGTCGACTTTTAAAAGTCGACGAAGAGTCGACTTCTAGCAGTCACTTTTATTTGGTATAACCTCGCAGCGGCACGTGTCAGTCGATCCGTATCTGATCAATATCTGATCGTGTGCTTGCATGGCTTAGTGCCTTCAGACGGTCAACATCGACACTTTTTCGTTGGATATTTGGGTAGCGGCGGGTTATAATCCGACCCTCGCCACACATAACGAGAACTACTGTAATCTTATTTTTGAGTATTAATTTTTTCGGAAACGTGACAATAATATAATTTTATGCCTTGCCTGCTATATATTATTGTGCTGTATAACCTTTAAGGTGAGGGGCATTACCGAACAGTGATGCGAACTGCGATGCTTTTGCCCGCAGCCAGCGCGTTGGAGGGGATAGCGCGCCCGCCGCCGGCTCGACGCTCGGGCGTGCTCGGGCCGGGTGGCTCGGGCAGCGTCGGGCACAGTCGGGCAGCAGAAGAGCGCAAACATATGATGATGCGGGCTGTCTCTTTCTTTCCTTACAGCTATAGCTGACAAAACGCGTTAGCGGCTTGTCTCGTATCTATTAGATTAAATTTTATCTCGCGTATCCCTTTGCGCACTAGACGCGAGACACTATCGTATCTCTTTATTTATAATTTATATAATTGTATAAATAATAAATGTAAAAATGACTAAAACAAGTATACAAATTATATCGCTATTTATCCCACATAGAAAATATTAACTTATTATAAATAATTGTATATAAAGAATTAAAGAAATAAAAAACAGAGAAAGCGTAAATGATACAAACCCACTCTTACCCAATACATGCGCATTTTCCTAAAAAAAAGAATGTTATTAGAAAGATAACTTATGTTATGCGAATCTTATATATTATTAACAAGAAGATATTAATGTGCCATATTAACAGAGCGACTTCTATTTGCTTTAAATCGAATTATCATTTGTTACATCGAAAATTATTAACAATAAGCTAAACTTTTAAAAGGCTTTGCTTAAGTTTTGCTTTCAGTCATCACTCGTTTTGATGTTGTGCAGTAGAAAAAAATAAAACTAGTTGCAAAAACACAAACTTAAATTTTCAATTTAAGAATCATATTTTTTATCAGTAAAAGTAACATAAATATATACAAAAACATAATTTACAAAGATGTACATTACAATGATTATTTTATCATTACACCGATATTATGCATTTAGGCACCCTCGTCACTTTCGAGATGATTGCCTTGCAGTGTCATCTCTTAGCACAGGCCTGCGCGAGCGATTCGCATTTGTTTTTCCTGATATATATATTGTTTTACGCCAAGAATGCAAAGGAGCGTCTTGTGCTGATCGCCACGTTACAGATAGAGCTTTCTTTTATTTCACGGTACGATTTTTCTGCCTTTGCAATTCTCATTTATATTCTATCACTTTTTACTTTATTTTCTCTTTTCTTTCTTCTTTACATTGCTGCACTTCTGTTTTTTATTTTTCTTCATACTTATATTTTTCGCAATCTTTTTGCCATTTCCCTTCTAAGTTTCTACTTCTCTATCTTTCTATCTTCCCTATTCTACTCTTTCTATTATTTATTACTTCTTATTCTAATACATTTTTTATTCAATATGGAAACATGCGATGAGGTGAAGAAACGATCAAAGCAAAAATTTTTCCAAGCTTGGCTTAGCGACGATCGTTATAAATCTTGGATACGTGAAGTGCCATCGGATGATACACTTTTTTATTGCAATGTATGCGATAAAAAATTGTCATGTTCATCGCATGTTTCCAGGCATGCGGATTCTGCGTGTCACAAAAAAAAATTACAAGAGAAAGATACACAGCATAACAGAACATTTAGAATACAATGGTTAGAGATAGAAGAATTGAAATTATGGTTACGCGAAGTAGCAAATAATGCTAATTCGTTCTTTTGCCTCATTTGTGATAGATCATTTTCAATTGCTGGTGGTTTATCACAAATATATCGACACGCAGAATCCGCAATGCACATAAATAAATCGGGAAAAAGTATTATAAGAACGAACAAATCGGATCAAGATTTGAATACGCAATTTGATGAACCGCATTTCACATTTGATGAGCGCACAAAAATAACGGAGATACGATTTGCCGCATTAATGGCTGAACTTAATATTCCCTTTCAATCTGCAGATCAAATTCTTAGCTTTTTTCGAGATATAGAAGATTACAATATCGTGAAAAACATGCGTATCAGTCGAAAAAAATGCACGAATATTATTACGAATGTTTTGTGTCCGGTTGAGACAGAACGTGTAGCTAGTAACTTACAAAATGCAAAATTTTCTATTTTTATTGACGAAACATCAGATATTACAAATGAAAAATGGATGACGTTTCTTGCTAGATATATTGATCCTGAAACTTTAGATATTCGATCGCAATTAGTTAAGTTAATTGATGTTGATGCAAAAGATTGTAGTGCAGAAAAGTTATTCAACGCATTTCAAAATGAAATGTATAAACTTCAAATTCCATTTGTAAATATTATTGCTCTGTCATGCGACAATGCATCTGTCATGACAGGAAAACATTTATCTTTTAAAACGAAACTTGAATCAAAATGCAAACATTTAATAACACTTTCATGTCCTTGCCATTGCTCAGCATTGGCTGCGCACTCTGCATGCGCTAAAATTCCTGATATCTGCGAAAAATTTCTGAGAAAAATTGCAAGTTTTATTAACAACAGTCCAAAACGTTCAGCTATTTTCAATGAATTTTGCGAATGTTTTCAGGATACAAATCATAAAATTTTGAAGTTATGCGATACTAGGTGGCTTTCGCGTTTTTCATGTATTGACAGAGTTCTTGAGTCATGGGAGTCAATAAGAAATTTCCTAACTGAAATGGTCGTGATTGAAAAATCAGAGTCTGGGGAATATTTATTGTCTTTGATGGAAAATAATGATACAAAAGCGTATTTTTTATTTTTAAAATATGTTTTAGATTTCTTCAATTCATTCAATGCCTTTTTTCAAGCTCATGAGACAAGGATTCATTTATTGCAATCTAAATCCGTTAATTTTCTTACGCAAATATCTCAAAACTTTTTAAAACCAGAATTGTTGAGAGATTTCCTTAAAAATATATCATTTCGTGAAAAGGAAAATCATAAACCTCTTGCAAATATAACTTTGGGATCCAAATGCGAAGAATATCTTTGTAACTTATCGAAGGAAAGACATGAAAGTGTTGTATCTACCATTAGAGAAAATTGCTTGCAGTTTTACATCGTTGCTGCCGAGGAAATTAGAAAGAGATTACCTGTCGATAACGTTTTTTTACACAAATTGAATGTTTTTCAAGCACACATAGCTTTATTTGATATTAACAGAGAAATGACCTTTGACGATGTTTCTTTTGTCGCAAAAACTTTAAGTGGTTTTGACGAAAACGGGTTAAAAGAAGAATGGCTTAAGCTGCATTCCGATTTTACTATAGAAGAAAAACAAAATCTTGAAAAACTCAATTTTGACAATATGTGGAAAGAGATTTTGAAGCGTCCATCCATTAACAATCCTAAGTATCCAAATTTAAGATCACTTTTAAATGTAATAAGGTCACTTCCGCATTCAAATGCAGATCCTGAAAGAGCATTTTCTGTCTTATCGGATATAAAAACTAAAAAACGCAACAGGCTTTCGTCGACCGTGGTAAATGCGAGTTGTGTATTCAAATCAGCGTTGAGGGCGAGGGGGGAAACAGCCTTAAATATGGTGATTAATCACAATCATCTGCAGCGTATGTCAGCAGATGTGTTATATGCTCCTGCTAAAAAAAAAATAAAAAGCAGTTTGACATTATACGCTGCAGATGATACAGATATTGCAGGCCCCTCCTCGTCTGATACGCAACAATAATGTCCAAAACATAATATATTATGTTTTAGACATTATTGTACACATCATATTATATGAATAATAATGTTTATTCTCTCTCTCTCTCTCTCTCTCTCTCTCTCTCTCTCTCTCTCTCTCTCTCTCTCTCTCTCTCTCTCTCTCTCTCTCTCTCTCTTTCTCTCTCTCCCTCTCCCTCTCCCTCTCTCTCTCTTTCAAAACATTATTATTCATATAAAATGATATATAATGTATGGATATCAAAGTTTAAACACACACACAGACAGTGAGGGTTTGGAGTCGTAAAATACTGTGGGAGTGACGAACCACGGAGACCTGATCTCTGCTGTGACACACACACACACACACACACACAGACAGAGAGGGTTTGGAGTCGTAAAATACTGTGGAAGTGACGAACCACGGGGTCCTGATCTCTGCTGTGATACACGCTCACTCAAACACATACACAAGCGCGCGCGAAAATAGGATTATTGTAAAAATTATTAAATATTGCCGGTGTTTAGAGACATGAAATCGTCATTACATTTCAGTGACAAGTGATCTTACATTTGAATACTTAGGATTGTTAATAAATGGACGTTTCAAAATCTCTTTCCACATGTTGTCGAAACTGAGTTTTTCAAGATTTTGTTTTTCTTCTATAGTACAATCGAAATGCAGCGTAAGCCATTCTTCTTTTAACCCGTTTTCGTCAAAACCACTTAAAGTTCTTGCGACAAAAGAACATCGTCAAAGGTTATTTCTCTGTTAATATCAAATAAAGCTATGTGTGCTTGAAAAACTTTCAATTTGTGTAAAAAAACCGTTATCGACAGGTAATCTCTTTCTAATTTCCTCGGCAGCAGCGATGTAAAACTGCAAGCAATTTTCTCTAATGGTAGTTACAACATTTGCATGTCCTTCCATTCGATAACTTACAAAGATATTCCTCGCATTCCGATCCCAAAGTTATATTTGCAAGAGGTTTATGATTTTTCTTTTCACGAAATGATATATTTTTAAGGAAATCTCTCAACAATTCTGGTTTTAAAAAGTTGTGAGATATTTGCGTAAGAAAATTAACGGATTTAGATTGCAATAAATGAATCCTTGTCTCATGAGCTTGAAAAATGGCATTGAATGAATTGAAGAAATCTAAAACATATTTTTAAAATAGAAAATACGCTTTTGTATCTTTATTTTCCATCAAAGACAAAAAATATTCCCCAGACTCTGATTTTTCAATCACGACCATTTCAGTTAAGAAATTTCTTATTAAATCCCATGACTCAAGAACTCTGTCAATACATGAAAAACGCGAAAGCCACCTAGTATCGCATAACTTAAAAATTTTATGATTTGTATCCTGAAAACATTCGAAAAATTCATTGAAAATAGCTGAACGTTTTGGACTGTTGTTAATAAAACTTGCAATTTTTCTCAGAAATTTTTCGCAGATATCAGGAATTTTAGCGCATGCAGAGTGCGCAGCCAATGCTGAGCAATGGCAAGGACATGAAAGTGTTATTAAATGTTTGCATTTTGATTCAAGTTTTGTTTGAGAAGATAAATGTTTTCCTGTCATGACAGATGCAGTGTCGCATGACAGAGCAATAATATGTACAAATGGAATCTGAAGTTTATACATTTCCTTTTCAAATGCATTAAAGAACTTTCCTGCACTACACTCTTTTGCATCAACATCAATTAACTTTATTAATTGCGATCGAATATCTAAAGTTTCAGGATCAGTATATTAACAAGAAACGTCCTCCATTTTTCATTGGTAATATCCGATGTTTTGTCAATAATAACAGAAAATTTCCTATTTTGTATGTTATTAATTCAACGTTAAGTCTTCACTGGGTAAAGTACGAAACTTCCCTAATCTCTGTTATACACATGTACTCACATCCACACATAATTACACGCACATACACAGGTACAGAGGGTTTGGAGTCGTTAAATACTGTGAGAGTGACGAACCACGGGGTCCTGATCTTACCTGTGACACTTTCTACACTTTGTATATCCATATTATTATTGTAAAAATATGAAATGTTCCATTTGTTCGCTCTTTCTCTCTAAATTTCTTGGACAAAATTTCTTTGACGAAACTTACTCCAAAAATAAAGTAATATCCGAGTCACTCAAAGTAGAGTGACTTTTACTCCTATGGAGTGACAACTTCTGTCATTATTGAAACTGTACTCATTTTAAAAACGAATCTGTTTACTCTAAATGATACATTAAAGGATTCGTCCGAAATGCATAATCCATTATAATTGACTGAAACATTGACTTGTGTACATTGAAAGTTTCCTCCATAGGTATAGTGAAATATTTGTTGTTATTAAAAACTTTATTTAAATGGCAGTATTATCACTATTGCTTCAAGTGAAACTTACTACTTTTATTCCAAGGAATTTAAAGAGAAATCATGTTGTACTTAATATAATGCAATTATTTATAACCAAAAAGATAATAAAATTATATTAATAAAAAATATTAAATGTTTCAATTTTGCCAAGAGATATATGTTACGTAAAACTGTAATTTCCTTAATAAAATAATGTGAAGCAATTTAAAAAAAGACGTTTTATATGAAAATAGTACTTTTAATGTAAAAGTTTTAATATTTTAAAAGTAACATGTTCGATTTAATCTTCATTACATATGTATTCATTACATATCAAGTTCTTGTCAAATACTTCGTCAAAGTTAGGAATTTTTTTGCTCCTCAATGACTATTTTTAAGATATTCTTTCTTCTTATTTTTGGTAAGAAAGAATATATTTATATTTAAAAATGCATGTTTATTACTGTATTACATTACAATTTTTGTTGCAAATTTTATTGCAATTATAAGCAAATTATAAAGTTCCCTACAATACATTTTTCTTATAATTTTCAAAGACTAATTTTACCAAATGCGTTTTAAAGTTAATTATACATTGTAATAAAAACAACGAGTACCGCCAGAATTAATGTCGTCCGCAAAACAATACTCTTCATCAACATTTCAAGAAACACAAGAAGGTGAAGCTGAAGACAGTACCAAGCCATCATCAATGAGTACACTGTTCTAAGAAGAAGAATAACAACAAAATATAAAGTGATTAAGTTCTACCAGAGTCGTAGTGCTATGACAAATAACGCAGTCCTTCTTAGGGCTACGGGTTAAGTCCGTAATGGTGAAGAAGACGGAATAAATTTTGTCGGCGGATTCGGCGAAAAAGGGATTCGTTTGCAGAAAGAAGCAAGAAGCAATCATCAGTGAGTAAACATCATGTTTTACGAAGATGAAGGATAACAACAAGACATTTTATAAAGTGATTAAGTTCAAACGGAGTCCTAGTGCTATGAGGAATAACACAGTCCTTCTCAGGGCTACGGGTTAAGTCCATAATGGTGATAAAGACGGAATAAATTTTGTCGGCGGATTCGGCAAAAAAGGGATTTCTCTTGCAAGACAGAAAGGATGGGAAGAGGAGTCTCATCAGCCTAGTAAAGCATGTGGTGTACGAGGAAAAGTTTTGAAATAAAACCTAGACGAGTTCAGCTTGTCTCAAGATGATAACTCCATTGACTGGCTGGAGAGCTGTGGGTTAAATATCTGTACGCTTTACTCCGCCTTACTGTAAGGTGACAGGATTGAAGAAGAAGAAGAAAAAAATGATTTGTACTCTTTATCTGCACTCTTCATCTGTACTCATCATCTATGTTTTTTTGTGCATTTCAAGAAACTGTATTCCGAAGAGAATTTAGTCTTTATTCGCATTTTGTAAAAGTATGGATTCCAACTAATTCCACTTAATCATCATTGGATTTTGCACAACACAATTAATGGGTTTAGTTAATTCAAGTGCATTGAACAACAATGGATTTTCAACATATCAATGCAAATACATGTGCATGTCCAAAACGAGATCAAGTGCATATTACATCCGACGGTACTGAAAAAAAGATGTAAAGTTATCTTTAAAATTGCTGTAATATGTGGACAAGAAATGTAGACAAATTTGTTAATGTATGTTTGCAGGAAAAGAAGTACATTACTTCATAATTGCAATGTCTGTTTGCCAAAAAACTTAATGTATAACAGTACAATGGGGAGCAGAATGAGTTCCGAGCTCGGTGCAGAGCGGTGTAGATGAGCGCGCTATCTCTAGGTGGGTTACCGACCTACTTACAGCCACGGTTCGATAAAAGGTTCAAATGCAGAACCGCGAACGCGTAAAAATGGTCAGTCGCGCGTATTGCTCGCGCGTGCATTTGAATGAAAAGAACATTTTTAATAAAATTTTATACACACAATTAATATTTATTACATAAAATATACAATCACAGGTGATTATGTTGTAATTATAATCACAGTCAGTCACGCTGTATTGCTCGCGCGTGCATTTGATTTAAAAAACATTTTTAATACAATTAATATTTATTACATACAATATAACAATCATAGGTGATTATGTAATTATAATTATATTATGCATCTGTAACTATATTATTCCACCGACTAAGTATGTGTTTACCGGAATAATATAATTACAGATAATATGATAATTATAATTACAACATAATTCCCTATAATTATTCTATTGTATATGTAATGCATATGAATTACATATGTATACGTATGTAATACACATATATAATACATATATATATAAAAATTGTTTTGCAATATTTTATGATTTTTACGATGTCGCATTATTTTCAGTATCTTATTTATAAGTAAATGAAATATTAAAATTAAATTAAGTAAATTAAGGATTAATCGGATACGAAATCTATTTTGTAATATTTCATGAATTTATAGATTCTTCTAATTTCAACATTAAGTTTATAATGCGATTTTCATCATCCATTTTTTGCTGTTTACAAAATGTAATTATCTATTTCCTAAAATTGAAATATCTTCTTATAAGAAGAAAATATTGGCTAACAGTAACGTGATAATATTGCAGACTTTATATATTTCGATCTTCACAATTTCCATAGCACATAAAAAATGGCTTCCTCTTTCGCAGAAAATAAATCCAATTACCATAAACACGAGATACCATCGCTTGCATATAAAAATATTTTCTTCTTATAAGAAGATATTTCAATTTTAGGAAATAGATAATTACATTTTGTAAACAGCAAAAATGGATGAAAATCGCATTATAAACTTAATGTTGAAATTAGAAGAGTCTATAAATTCATGAAATATTACAAAATAGATTTCGTATCCGATTAATCCTTAATTTACTTAATTTAATTTTAATATTTCATTTACTTATAAATAAGATACTGAAAATAATGCGACATCGTAAAAATCATAAAATATTGCAAAACAATTTTTATATATATATGTATTATATATGTGTATTACATACGTATACATATGTAATTCATATGCATTACATATACAATAGAATAATTATAGGGAATTATGTTGTAATTATAATTATCATATTATCTGTAATTATATTATTCCGGTAAACACATACTTAGTCGGTGGAATAATATAGTTACAGATGCATAATATAATTATAATTACATAATCACCTATGATTGTTATATGTATGTAATAAATATTAATTGTATTAAAAATGTTTTTTTTAAATCAAATGCACGCGCGAGCAATACAGCGTGACTGACTGTGATTATAATTACAACATAATCACCTGTGATTGTTATATTTTATGTAATAAATATTAATTGTGTGTATAAAATTTTATTAAAAATGTTTCTTTTCATCAAATGCACGCGCGAGCAATACGCGCGACTGACCATTTTTACGCGTTCGCGGTTCTGCATTTGAACCTTTTATCGACCGTGGCTGTAAGTAGGTCGGTAACCCACCTAGAGATAGCGCGCTCATCTACACCGCTCTGCACCGAGCTCGGAACTCATTTCTGCTCCCCATTGTACTATATTTCTTACAATGCATCTTACATAATTTTATTTTTTTTAAAATGTTAGAAATAATCATTGATAGGGAGCAAAAGAATTACAATATTATTTGACGAGGTACTCAACGTACGTTCGTACGTTTAATGTATGGATGTAATATACGTATTTCATGTCAGGTTTTCAAGATATTCAAAAGAGCTTTTAAAAAAAAATGTTTGCTTTTTAAAACGTTTTTTTCTTTATATAAATTGCTTTACATTATTTTTCCCGCACAATTGTACTTTTTAATGGGACTCCTGCAATACAATATTCACGTTGGCAAAATCGGAAAGCATTTCCTATTTTAAATGCCCACTGTGTACAAAATGTAAAAAAAATATATGTTATTTTTTTATTATATATATATGTACCTATATGTAATCCGTGGTATATATATGTACCTATATATATTAAGTTTTATCTGTTTTTGTCATAACATTATGTATATCTATTTTCTTATCACATACTTGTGTTTTGTTAATTTTAAAAATTTGCTGTAGTTGTAATAGTTTACATGTTTTAAATATTTCTACTATAAATATGTATCATTTTCAATATTATATTAAGTACAACACATGCACTTTTTTTCCGATTAACACTAGAAATACGATAGTTATTTTGACTGTTTCCTTTTCTGTATCCGTTTTCTGTCGTAAATTGTATATATATAAAGAACCTTCAAAAAATTACACAAGCACATCCATATATATATGGATGTGCTTGTGTAATTTTTTGAAGGTTTTTGATACATAGACAATTTTGTCGCGAATTATACATCGTGTCAAGTGACCTTAAAACTAATACTCGCCTAATGTCTTTCTTTCTTATTCTGTCTATCATTATATTCTTCTTTATCTTTTTATATTTATTTTATATCAATCCTTTCTACGTATTCTCCCTCTCTCTCTCTCTCTCTCTCTCTCCTCCTCTCTCTCTCCATCTCTCTCTCTCTCTCTTTCTCTCTGCTCTATCTGCAATCTTAGGAATGTAAAAAATTGTTCT